>CP139506.1:347625121-347862424 GCA_021014915.2 Artemisia tridentata subsp. tridentata | reverse complement strand
GGTAATGTGTAAATGGTCAAATTCAACTTCAATCCATCTCAGTGTTCACTGTGGTCATTTTAGGTTTCATAAAATGGATTTGCTGTCTATTCTGTGTTTAGGGGTGTGTGTGATGTTGTTCTTGTTTGATGTACACTACTACATGTTCATATAACTCAGTTTAGTCATCAA
The DNA here is from genome assembly GCA_021014915.2 of Artemisia tridentata subsp. tridentata. Lineage (NCBI taxonomy): Eukaryota > Viridiplantae > Streptophyta > Magnoliopsida > Asterales > Asteraceae > Artemisia > Artemisia tridentata. The sequence continues at coordinate 347,862,253 of CP139506.1, read as the reverse complement.
ATCCAGGTCTTGTTTAGTAAAAAGTCAAAATTGCTTTTAATCTTCCTTGTTTTGTTGTCTGTTAAGATTTAGAAGTCCAAAATCTTGCATATTAGTGTAAAAGTTGTTAAGTTTGCTTAATTTAGTTTCATTATAGCTTAATATAACTTATTTAGTCAGTAGATTAAGATTTAAATTCACTTTAGTCAACTTTTTAGTTTTTAGTAAAAGTCAAATTTTCCTTTTTAGCATTTTTTAATAAACTGTTGAATTTCATTGTGCTTTTGTTTTTAAGTTTCATGTTTAGTGCTTTTAGGATTTTATAGTTTTGTTGCTCATCTTGCTTAGTGTATTTTTGCTTAATTTTTGTTTAAATGTTTAAGTGCTTATTTTACTGCTTTTTATTAGCTATTTTTGCCCTGCACCAAGGTTTGGGCTGTTAATACCATAAGCTTGCAAAAGCTTGTGGAATTAACCCTAGCTTGTGGACTGGGCATATTTGTGTAGCCCATGTGGCTTATTTTTCATGTCTGTACTTTATTTTCCATTTGTAGCTTAATTAGATAGCTTAATCATCTCCTACCTTTTGGTCCCATCTAACTCACTCCACTGAAGCAAACAGTCGAGTTGGAGTTGTTTTCTTAAGTCCATATTAAGCCCTCATTGGAGCCTGAGCTTGTGATAATTGGCTTTTTGTGAGGCTAACCAATCATACTCAGTGTTTCAGTGCTTGTGTAGCTTTCATGAGCTTATTTGATAAGTTAAATAGGAGTTGTTGTTTGCCCATTCCCAACAGTTCATTTCTATGAACTTACACCATTTCCCTCAGCTCCTAATAAGCTCATTAGTGATCATTAGCTTGTGTATTTTATTTCTTTTAGAAGCTCATCTGCCCAACTATATGATCCAGCACTTAAATCCCATGTTGCAGCTCATTTACTAGGGCTGCAACTAGCTTGAACTTATCACCACATTTCTGAGTACACTAAGCACTCAGTAAACCATAGCTTCTTCATAAGCTCACAAAAAGCTCATTCCCTGGACTTAGCTGGTGATTTTTGTTTCTTTTAGAAGCTTATCCAATAGATAATTAGTTCCAATGCTTATATTCCATGTTCTAGCTTATTTGCTAGGGCTGCTACAAGCTTTTTTGTGTGTCCCATCTTCTCAGTATACACTGAGAAGCAGTGTAATCTAGCCAACTTCATAAGCTTCTCAAAAGCTCAACTGTGGACCAAAATGGTTGAGCTTTGGCTTTTTGGAAAGCCAACCAGACCATCTTGCTACTTCAATTCATACTTTGGCTTTTTCAGTTTATTCTCTTAGCTTAATTTGCCATTCAAAAAAGTTGCAGGCCTGTTTGGTTTAGCTGTGGAATTTGGAATTGCTTATTAGCTTATTACTAGCTTATGAGTGATTGCCAGTACACAAGCTAGTTTATACTTGTTCATATGACTTGTGTACATCTTATTTTGCCTTTTGTTTCCTGTACAAAGCTTTTTCCAAGCTTATTCTAAGCTTTTACTCCACTGTTAAGCCAAAAGCTTAACTGTGTGAGTCATAAGCCCATGAATCTGCTTATTTCTTAGATTGTAAAGTTTTTTTTTCATTAAACTTCTTTAATATCATTGTATAATTAGTTCCAGAAAAAGAAAAACCAAAAAGCTCCCCTTTAAAGCTAAGTGATAGCTTCTATTTAAGAAGTTTATTGCTTATTTGCTTATTTTCCTTAAGCACATAGTGTTTTTATATTTTTCTTAGGTTCCTGTATTTATTTAATAATTATGTAAAAAGTTTCAGATTTTTCTTTATTCATTTAATATTTATAATAAATCATTAATAGTTTTTAGTAATTAATAATACTAAATAATTAATAATAAATAGAATAATTGTGTAAAAAATACATTTTCAGTTTCAAAAATCATTTTATAATATTTTAGATTTTTCTAAGTTAATTTTAGATTTTCTTATTATTTAATTCATTTTTAATTTATAATAATTAAGTAAATAGTGTAAAAATTTATTTTAATTTTCTAATAATTTTCTTATCTTTTTAGGATTCCAAAAATATGATTTTCACATTTGTGGGAGTTGTATTGGACTGAATTCACTTTTTATTTTGTTACGTTTACGTAATTGTTACGTAAACGTACGCGTTTTAGGTTTTTAGGTTTTCTTAACTTTTATATAAGTTTGTAAATTATAAATAAATATTTTAAGTTTGTTTAATTTGCATTTAAGCCCCTAAGGCATGCAAATCCCTACTATAGTTATAATCGTTTTGTTTTTGTACGTTTACGTTTAATTTAATCTAAACGTACGTTTGTAGTACGTTTACGTTTTTAGGTTTCTGATTGCACGTTTTTAACGATATAGCTGTGACAGAGCTATCACTATTCACATTCCTAGTGTTAGTCAATTAGATTCCTGTTTTTATATATATTCAATATCATTTCAACACACACATTCGTTGTATTACAGTTTACACACCTCGTTGGGACATAACGACCCGGGGATATACTACTATACTCCCATGGATTTAAATTGCATTTTTCTCCCTTATAGTTTGACTTGTATGGTTGACCATTCACGAGTGGTTGGCTGATATAAAGATGACTGTTCGGGAGAGATCAATGCCTGCGTTCACAAGCTTGTGTACTTCTTCCAGAATGGCTTTTGCGCGCTCTGGAGCTTGGCCGCGCTTTTTCTGCCTTACTGGGGAATATCCTTGTCGGATTTTCAGCTTGTGTTCTGCAATCGAGCGTGGCATACCAGTCATGTGCTTTGGTTCCCATGCGAAGATATCCAGATTCCTTTGCAAGAGTGCACACACGGCCGCTCTTCCTTTATCAGACAACGATCCTCCAATCGACACTTCTTGCTCCGGGTATTCAGGGTGAATCGCAACCTTTAGGTTTGGTACTCTAGCTGCGCTCTGTTCTGGGATGTGCGTCGTTTCACATGTAATCGTGTTACACTCTTCTGGTGGCGCAGCGCTGTTGTAAATGGTGACAATGCCGCCTTCTACTGGGAATTTGAGCATCCCATGTGCTGTGGACGGTACCGCGCGCATCGCCGAAATTCCTGACCTTCCAATAATGCCATTCTATGGAGAAGGAGATCTGATCACCATAAAGTTCATCCAGGCTGTTGTGGAGTGTTCCTTATTACCAACAGCGACTAGTAGTCGCAGTTGTCCCATGGGCCATATCTTTTCTCCTGTAAAGCCAGTAAGCGCAGTCGTGGCTGGGCTTAACTGTCTTTGTATCTCAGGGCGCAATCTCTTGAAACAATGCTCATACATTATATCCGCTGAAGCCCCTCCATCAACATACATGCGGTGGATATCGTGACCCCCCGCATTTATCTCAATGGTGAGTGGTTCTGTCACTGCGTTGTCCGCAGCCAAATTGGGGAAAGAGATTTCGCTTCCATGGGAAAATTTTTGGCTGACCCTTTGCCTAGTCTTTCGCTGCCATGATTGTATCATGTAGATTGTGTCAGCCTTGTCCTTGGGCGCTTCTTTCTTGCCCCCAGTTTTCTGTTTGTCTTTCCCGTCCTTAATGTTTTTAACGAGATGGTCCAATCTGCCTTCTTTTACTAACTTGTCTATTAGTTGGCGCAGTTGGACGCAGTCATTAGTTGTATGGCCCTTCTGTCCATGATATTCGCAGTATCCGTTCCCTACGCGCCGATCTTCAGGGGTGCGCATAGGTGGGGGTCTTGGAAAGTTCGCACCTTCCGTCGCAAATATCTCCTTTGGAGATTTCGTTAGTAGGGTGTACTTGTCGTTTCCCCGTCCGCCCCCTTGACTGCGATAGCTTTTGTTACGATTGCCACTCTGGTCATTGGATTGTCTCCTTGGCTCTTCTTGTGACCTATGGTTCGAGTAGCCTTTCTTGCTATCCGCAGCGGCTGCTTCTCCTTGGACGAAGGACCTCGTACGCTTCATGAGTTCGTCAAAGGTTTGGGGAACCCTATCGTTTAACTTTTTAATCAGATCTGGGTTATTGATTCCGTTCATAATCCCTGATATCTTTAGTATTTTTGGGCACGCCTTGACCTGTATGCATTCGTCCTTATAGCGCTCCATGAAAGCGCTTGTGGATTCCCCTTGGCGCTGTTTTACCCTAGCGAGCTCGACAGGGTTTTTGGCGCACTTCTTCCTTTGAGTAAAGTTTAAACGAAACGCCTTTCGCAACTCTTCAAACCCACCGATGCTTCTGCGTGGAAGCTTACTGAACCAGTTGCGCGCATTCCCTACTAATGTAGAGTTAAACATGTGGCACCACACAGGTTGTGGCCAATTTTCGATAGTGGCTGCTGATTCGAAAATTTTTAGGTGATCATCAGGATCACCTGTCCCATCATATGTTTTGACATTAGCAGGCATGCGCCTTCTCTTATTTTCCTGGTCGCGGTATTTTCCCCTTGATTTCCAGTGTCCGGTTTCTTTGTCCGAGGAATCACTTGAGGATGAGCTTACTCTTTTGCGACGCTTGCGCCGACTATCATCGGAATCCGAGCTTGCTCCTCTGCGGCGCTTGCGCCGACTATCCTCGGAATCAGAGCTTGAAGGGCTTTCACTTGGGGAGCACCGTCGCCCAAGCCTATCATGAACCCTGCGACTACCAAGCCTAGTGTGGACATTGGCGCGCCGTTCCCCATCTTCATGCTCCTCCAGATACTGAAAGTCGGCTGCTTCGTCATCCACAACCTTCCTTCCAATCCTAGTAAACACTGGGTGTTTGCGGCTATCCTTCTCGCGTCTTTCCTTTCGGTAGCGCGGTGGGGATGCCTCATGCTCAGGGTCAAAGTTGAGCCTGGCGTGCAGACTTTGGCTTGACCTCTTTTTTGCCTCCTCTCGCATGAGCGCAGCCAAGGCTTCGTAGTTTTGAGATACGAAATCACTTGGCGCTAGTTCAGGCGTGACTCCTTCTAGCGCGAGGGAGTCTGTTTCCAAAACAAGATCCTTGTTTCAGATAGGCGCATTTGGTGGCTCAGTGAAGTTTACTTCTGGCATGGTGAGAGGAGTGCGCTGTAGGTCTACCGCGCTAGTACTTGTTGTAGTAGCATTGGTAGTCATAGTGAGCAGTTCTACTAGAGTAAAGAGCAGATCTGAGTACGATCCTAAGCTTCTGGGCACACTGGTTGTCCCAGAGGCCTGCTTAGAGGCCGCATCAGTTTGCTGTTTCTTCCCTAGTACGTCGTCATACGTTTTCTTCGTATGCGGAGTCCGCTGATTTCCGTGCTTTGTCATTCTAGTTCTTAGCAAAGTTCTTAGTGTAGGGTCCCACGGATGGCGCCACTTGTTGATACAAAAGTTGGGCGTTCCTTGATTCCGTACCAATCAGATCTTAATGCTTGAGACCTGCGCACTAAGAAAACAAAAAGACACCGTTAGACTTATCGTGGGATTGTCTCCCACGATTATCCTCCGGCGTGAGAGTAAGTAATCGGTTTTTAGGGTTTAGTTGAAGAGTTAGGGTTTGTAAGTCGTACCTTTAATGAGAGTCGAAGGACTCTTTATATACATACGAAACCCTAGTTGGTTTCGTGTTCCTCACTCCTCAGCATATCCCGCATAGGGCGGTTACTTGATACATATCCCATAAATAAGAGATATCCTATCAAGACCATAAATAACTTCGGGTTTGGGCCAACGTAAGCCCAAACCGTTATCGTAATAGCCCCTTCGTGATGGGCTTGAGCCCATTCGTGATGGATTTGGGTATGGGTCGGGTTCGTGACCCGAATACGGACTATACGTCATCAACTCCCATACTAAACACATTGAAATTCGCCACCACTTCCTTCGCGATAATGTTCAGAAAGGAAATATTTCCATTGAGAAAGTTCCTTCTCAAGACAACATCGCTGACATACTAACCAAACCTCTCAAACGAGAATCCTTTAACTACCTCCGTCTAGGTCTAGGAATGATGGAACATATTCCATAAATCTCATGACTCTTGAAGTCATCCCGTGTATCTCGTCTAGTCAAGTCTAGGAACCCCTAGTCATAAGAATTTGTTAGGTACAAATTCTTTCCTTGTGTCATAAGATCTCACTAAAACAGCGAGACTTATTCGTCAAAAATCAAAATGGGACAGAAAACAGTCCCAGCAGATCACGGCTCCACTAAATGTGGCACGGCACCGTTAAATTTAACGGTACCGTGGAACCGTGCATCTGGAACATTTCGTATTTCAGTCCCCTTTTCCCACATTACTCATTCAAAACCCTCACAACCTCAGCAATTGCTGTCATAACCTAACCTCACAACCCAAAACTCAATTACACCTCTTCAAGATCATATTCAAGACATTGATTTCAAGATCCTAAATCATTTTACCCTTTTCAACATAATTTGTAAGTTTTCTCACTCTAATCTATCTCTAATTTTGAGTCTAGGGTTTGTTCATTGATGAAAATTGAATTGGGGATTTTCACCTTTTTCTAGGAATGTTTCAAAATTAGAAGTCATCAACACTAAAACACCCCAATTCCATCAATTTTAAAATCTCGCAAAATTAGGATCATGAAATTATTCTTTTTCATGCATTGTTGATGCAAACTAAAAACACTTTCTCATGCATTCATGATCTCACAAATATTATTCGAATTACATAATCAATATGTACTCTTCGACATATTTGTTTGAGCTAAAGTGAAATCAGGAGTGTTTGGGTAATCTCATTATTTTTCTTTTGAATCGAGATTACCGCACCTCCACATAGTTTGCATATAGGCACACACTAGGCACGTGTTGTATGCAACTGATTTTTATTCTAAATTTTTCTTAATATTTTCTTATAGGACACAAAAATGTCTCATGAATATGATTTTGATCATCTCCTAACCGATACCTATACACCCGAAATCTCACGTGAACCCACTACACCCGGTAACCACATTTGTGCCTATGTCAATCTTGAAACCCATCGGTTTCATGAAGGCCGTGTCGTTGATCCATCCCTAGTTTACCACCGGGACATCAACACTTCCTTTAGAGCTATAGGATTCGATTGTCTACTCCACATTAACGAGTACATTTGTCCTCACTTTGTGTTGGAGTTCTTCCGACAAGTTGAACTCGTACGTAACGAGGATCAATCCTTGTCACTTTGGTTTTGGGTCAAAAACTTCAAATACGTTCTGACTCTTGAGCAATTTGCTCAAATCCTTAGAATACCCAATCATGGGCAATGTGCCTATACTGAAGATTGGTGTCTTGAGTCTCTCTTTCACTATCGTGAGGAGAATAGTCCGTACTGTTCGTACATACCCTCTCCAACCGAACTAACCAAAATCATCCGTACTCACCCTCACCCACATCCAACGAAAATTCGTTTGAAAGAAGTGCGTCATGAACTACTTTCTTGGGCAGTCATCCTGCGAGAAAATGTTCTAAGTCTCACAGGAAATCGTGAGCAACTCCCGGCGTGTTGTGCTCATATGATTTACTGTCTCTTAACCCAACAACCTTACAATCTTGCTTACTTCTTCGCTAAGCGAATTGTACATCTCAATGGTAACAAGAATAAATTGATACCTTATGGGATGTTCCTAACCCGTCTCTATCATCACTTCATAACCTTTCACCCTTACCTTCATGGTCCTCAATACTCCCTGTTCACACCTGTCATGAAACCCATAACCGAGTCATATGTCTCAACCATCCTCACTTCCGAATTCACCACCCACTATGCACCCTTTGATGATCCTATTCATGAGAATGAGACAAATACTCAAGACGAGAGTGTGACAAGAAGGGGGAATGCTCAAGTCATAAGTAGTTAGGAAGAGATTTATGTCAATTAATGCTCAAATTATCTAGCATGCTTACATAAATGTTCTATTTGATATTTGGATGATATCTTATCTTGTTCTTTATGCTTGCATGCTTATGATTCTTTAAGTATAATGCATGATCATCTTTATGTGCTAGATGTAGCATTGTATGGATATATTAGGAAAATAAGTACCTAGTGAGTTGAGGCACTCTCATTTCCAGGAATTAGTTTCCCTAGAAAATTCCCCCTAGCTGCCCAAAACTAGCCTGCAAAGAAATTTTCGTGCCAACAGTGTCACGGCACCACTAAATAGGTACGGCACCGTTAAATTTAACGGTACCGTGGGGTATTTAACGGAGCCGTGACCCTGTGTAACGGATTTTTCCTAATGCTCCTACTTCCCTATCACCCTAACCTCAAACCTGCAAACCTTGCACCCTCACATTCACCCTAGGATTCCCCTCCTACACCATAGGATCAACTTTAATTCAAATTTCACCCAACTTGCCTATTTAAGGCCTCACCCTTGCAAGCTTATCTTGCACTTCACCTTCAACCTCCCATCACACAAACACCATGTCCTCCACACATGGTTCAACCTCTCAAATCTCCAAGAAACCTAGGATAACCGTAAAACCACCCTCAAAACCACTCTTTGTGGATCTCACAAGAGATGATGAAGCTATGACACCACCTTCCCAAGCCACTCCATACTCACCATCACCACCTTATGCACCATCTAAAACATCATCTACCTACACAACATCTTCATCATCCTATTACACTACATCATCAATGGAATACACACCATCTCCCTTCACCCCATTGGACAATGCCATGCCAATTTTACCTCCAACAACCCTACCACAATCACCATCTCCTATCATGGCACAACCCAACCAACCACATCCCTTTGAGTTACATAGTGCTAATTGCCTATGTTGTCTCCATAACCGTAATCTCATCTACTTCTTAAGAGACGAGATTCATTTCATGTTCTACTTTATAGAACATCTCTTGACACCTCCACCACCTCAAATGGGGCCCCAATCTCCACCACCTCCTAACCAAAACAACTAAACACTTGCTTGTTTAGTCCTCCACAATAAACTCTTAGGACCCCTCTTGGAAATGAAGCTTGTCTCTAGTCATTAGGAATTTAGGCTTCTTGTTATCTTTCTTAGTGCTTTCTATGTAGTCATACATTACTATGACACTTGTTTGTTTTATGAATGAATGTTTTTATGTGGAGGTTTTTCCTTTTAAGGGATTGGTTATTTGTCACAAATGTGCTACTTGTTAGATATTGTATATTTGTCGTCTAACTTTGTTTTGTAGCACGATCCATTGCTCGATTCCTTTGTGTTCTCCAAATGAGGGGGAGTACACATCAAGGGGGAGCCTTAACCACCTTTTTGATTTGACAAAAAGGGGGAGAAATGGGAGTAAACTCATTAAAAACTTGTTAAAACTAATTTTAACCTAAAATGAGTTTATATTTTGTCATCATCAAAAAGGGGGAGATTGTTGATGCAAATAATGTTCTAAAAACGTTATTTATATCTTTCGATTACTTTACGTTTTGAGGATGACAAAATGTGAACTCACGTTACGTTAAAATTAACGTTAACAAGTTTTTAATCGGAAGATCCCGTTTCTACGCAAATCACTCTTGAACAAAGTTACAACTTGAACTAGTGATCAAAGAAGTGAAATCATGTTTTGAAAATTCACATTTTAAATGGACAAAACATTTTTTCAAAAATACACATGACAAATTATTTTTGAAATATTAAGAAATGTTTTAATGGAAAAATAAGTTTGAAAATCACAACAGCTATTTTTCCCCCCAAAATCAGCTCCAACCTTCCCCAAATAAGTTTTCACCAGAAAAGACAAAATGTAGGTTCCCGTTTAGATCTCAAACACACACTCGTTTAGAAAGAAATACGTACACTACTATCTATATTAATAAGCTACGTATGAAACTAATCAATAAGCTAATAAGCTAAACTAGAGAAGAGAACTAAGAAGAGAAGAATAAGAATGGTAGGCTTTTCAATTGATCAAACTTTACACGAGCATAGCTTCCGCATAATACATGAAAAACCGACAATAAGAATGACTCCCTTGCCTTGTATTTATAGGCATTGGGAGGGGAATATTCTTTAGGAATATTCCCTTTACATGTGATAAGGATTAATTAGATAACATGACCGGTCCAAGGACTACTATTGAACCGGTCCAAAAATACAAACAATATAGTCCTAATTGTGCAACATTAATTAAATGAACAAGACTTGTAAAATATTTAAAACGTGTTCCTAACAATCTCCCCCTAAGTCTTGATCATCAATGTTGCCTGACGTCTTCTTTGCTTCTTAGGCTTCCGACGTCTTTATAATCTTTGTTTCTTTGTTCTTGTGTAATAATGATATGATGTTGTCTCTATCTGCCAATCTCCAACGTCTTCTCGTCTTCTCCATCATGCTCATATATCTTTGACTTGTTGTCTGCAATATGTTCTCACTTTTCAATCTTTAAACTTGTGAAAGGCTGAGATGCTTGAACTTTTGACTTTACTATAGCTTGTGTTGAACTTCTGTAATAACTGAGTCATTAAGAGAACATTTCTTCAAAATATAAGCATGATGGAGTCTTGATGGTCGAACTCCAGCTCCTCAGCAGCAGCAATAGCAGCAACAGCAGCAACAGCACGAACCAACCGGTACTTACAGGCTCAGACTTGAGATCATCAACAGCATAGTGTGAAGACTTTCTCAAATCCTAACCCAGACCGTTCTGAACCGGATTCCCCCGAAAGGGATTACACGGACACACCGAAGTGCACCCACGATTCAGTGAGTCGCTGGAGATCACCCCACGACTGTAGACCGTTTTGGAGCAAAAACACTAAGCGTAACCCACAAGGAGTTACCGAAGTGACCTGCTATCAGAATTGTTAGATGTTGTTCTGGCAGGATTTCCATTCAATCATTGATAATCACAAATGTGACTTTTCTCATGAATGTTCTTGGCAGATTGCTAGGATCTGCGAAGGACACTTTTTCCTAATTTACACCTGATGCCCATGATGTAGGACACCAGAGTAATTCTGAGTGTACCTAAGAGATCTTTTGATGAATCTCATGGCTCTAGACTCAATAAGTGCACATTTGTTTTGGTCATCGGAGGCGTGGAGCAGATTGCCTCCTTTTCAATATCAACAATCTCGTAATGAGATGTCGATAGATTATGAAGGGTTCTCCGTGTGAATGAAACAAATGTCTTTTGAGAGACACTTGAGTGGCTTAGAAGGTTTTTTAGTGCGTCACTGGGTCCATGACGTCTTTGGTCTTCAATACCGGTGATGCTCATCAACCAGTAGATTATGAATTGAACCCGTTGTCTGCCCTAAGGTTGAACAAATGGAGGGCTATTTCTTTTCACCCTTTTCTTTGCTTTTCTTTTTAATTCTTCAACCCCTTCTTTCTCCGTTCATTCATTTTCTCCTTTTTTATATCATACCTAGGACTTTCTAGTCTAAACTAGTGGTATTGTCCTTGGGTAGATCCCTCCGGCTCTGGCGGATCATAGGACGGTTTTTCCTAACCTTAGTCACCTTGTAACTCCATGACTATCCTAATGATGCCATAAGACCAAAACCATTGAAAATCTCTCAAAGTGTCGATAATTGTAAAGACATTTTGTTGACACCTTGAGAGTTTGATGATTTTCAGAAATACTCCCCCTTAACATGTGCGCATTAGTAATGAATTTGAAATTTGCACATGCCGGAAAGAGTTGGCACTTTTGAATTGATTGATTTTCAATGAACCTGATCTTCGCGAGACACGCTTACATCACCAGTTAGACTGGCTTGAAATTATTACCCGTCCAGATCAGATTCAAAGATTATCGCTCGAAATCGGTACATTCTACTCAGACACGCCCTTTGCGAGACACGCTTACATCACCAGATAAACTGGTTTGAAATTATTACCCGTCCGGGACATGTCCTTTCGACTACTGATTTTCCTATTCGTCAATTCGAGGGTCAATTCTGAGTATGAGCACACGAGATTCCAGCAAATGAGACATCATATTTTAATCATCTGTTTCTTCTCCCCTCAAAAATAGCATACTCATGATGTTTTTGGAAAAACGTTTATGATTAAAATATGCTGTTTTTGGGTTTGAGGGAAGAAGTTTCAAGAACTTTGATACTTCTTTTTGAACAAAAATTATATTTTTCAAATACTCCCCCTGGACGAGGGAATACTTGTCCTTATGAGCAGAATGTTTGAAAAACGTTGGAAAACATTCTGATTTTAATTCTGCTCATAAGTAAGAAGCTTTCGCTCCTTTTTCAGGATTGAGGCACTGAAGCGTACCTCAGGGTCCTTTCTTTGGGGTCCGGGTTGTACACTGTTATGTGTGCACAAGCCGTAATATACAGGCCAATAATGGAAAGAAGTATGATATGATGAACTTTGAAAATTGATTCTTACATCATCCACCTTTACCAAAAGTTGTGAACACTGGGTCAGTTCGCTGGAACAATCTGATGGCGAATGGGGGGACGACCCCCAACATAGCTCTCGAGCCTCCTTATCTGATCCCTATGGTATAACCGTTCTTCCATCTTCCGAATAAATTCCTTTACTTGTCGCAGCTCTTTTGAACTCCATCTTCTAGATTTTCCCAACATCGAATCTCGAACTCTATTCGCTAACCCATCACGTACACTCTTGAGGGTATCATCACAGAACTTGTGAATTTCAGTGAATGCCATGAATCGGTGAAAGTCAGTTGTGCTTCTGTAGACGAACCCAAAATTTGGACGATGTAGCATGGTGTACTGAGGATCCTTATTGCTTTGTAGAAGGAACTGTGGCTCAACAAGGTTAAGCTGAGTCTGATAACTTTCAACACCAAGCTGGAGATCTTCGACACGTTCTTTGATGATGGTTCTCCTGATGTAATGACAAAGGGAAGTGCTAAGTGCATATCGAAGCTCATTGGTAAGATGCTGCAGTTTGCCTTGAATCTTCATTAGATACATGTCTTCGATATCACTTAGACTCAAATCAGGAAAATCCGCCTCTGAGAATGTGTAGAGGTTGTTGTCGATTCTCTTTACTGTGATCTCGTCTAGAAATATATAATCGCATTTTCTGGATCCGCTTACGTTGATGACGGCCAGGATTCTGAGATCACTGTAAACTGGTTCTTTTGATTTCTGGAGGGCAAGCTTGTACTTGTACCAGGTTTGTCTTTTAGAGTACCAGTGATGAATCCCCAGCTCTGCATCACGATCATATTTGACGAGCTGTTTAACAAACAGTTTGCTGTTGATAGCTGCTTCTTCAATGGCTGATTGTGTGTAGTGAGCAGCTGGTGTGAAAGTGATAGATGTAGCGTACTTTGTCGTCCCTTGAGCTCCATTCTTTAGAAGTTCCAGATCTTTGTTGAAGAACATTAGAAAGGGAATTTCTGAGTGATGATGTCTTCGAATCACGGTCAGTGGCTTGGTCCAATCAGTGGTGAATGGTTGATTATTGCCCACTTTCCTGACAATGTCTGGACTAGCCCAGTCAAAATCACTTGACATTGCCCGTGCAATGTTTTCAAGGTGATATTCGAGTTCTGCTGCGCTATTGGATTTGTTCTTCAGAAGAAGGAAAGCATCATTCTTGATCCGACGAAGTTCCTTTTTGGTCATTTTCTTAATATTGAGAGTTCTTTTAATTTCTTGAGTAACAGCAAAGGTGCTGTCTTCAACTCGTGAAGCTTCGTCAGTCTGAACTTGAGCGCTTGCAAGATGATCGAACCATTCATTTCCTAGCACATCCGTATCATTATCCAGCCATGAGACAACCGTTGGTCCAGTAGATGACCTTCTGCTGTGTGAAGGCTTGGACTTGGATGGCTTTGACTTTGGTGACGGTGATGGTGATGGTGAATGAGGTTGATCATCGCGTGGCTGAAAGTCCATATCTTCATTAGTGAATTGGTCATTGTGATGCTTGGTTTCAGTTGGACCAGAGGATTGATGTTTAGAAGGTTGAGGTGCTGGTTTTTGTTCAGTTGACTCCTGTATGTGAATCCCTGACCCGCCTTTGTGTTTCTTTTGTGTGGGTTTAGGGTCCTGATCATCCTCATCATCTTCTCGAATTCGTTTACCTTTGTCAGCAGTTTCTTTGCATGATTTCTTGTCAATGTGTGCACGAAGAGCTGTGATCAGATTGATTTCTTCTGGAGAGGGAGAGAGGATAGCAAAAGAGTTTGTCGAGAAGTACAAGCTCAATATCTTCAATGGAGAGATCTTGAAGTGGTTTGGTTTGAGAAGAAGAAGAGACGGCTTCTTTGATCTTTGCATCAAGTTGTGAATCAATATGATCATTGATGTTTTGTTGAAGATCAGGAAGAAATTGCTTAACAAATTTCTTTGCCTTGCGGGTCATATGATCTTTGACGTTGAAACCAAGGAATTCATCGATCTGCTTCTTACTTTTCTGCATTTCTTCCATTTGTTGAGACAACTTCTTGACTAAGTCTTCCATTTCAGCCAATTTAGTTGTAGCTTGGTTGTCTCGTTGAGCTTGTGCTCTCTTTACAGCCTTTTTGAGTCTCTTTGCTGCAGGAGATACAACTTCAACTTTTGTAACTTGGACGATCCTTCTCTTGCTCTTTCCTTTGTAAGCCTTACGAATATCTTCAGAAACCGTTGCTTTTGTTTTAGATTTTGGTGATGAAGATCGTGAAGATGATGGAGTGAGAGAGGGAATTGGTTCATCAGATTTAGTAGTTGATTCTTTTTGAGGTGAGGGGGGAGGTGTTGGATTCTTCGGTGGTGACCCAGGAGGTGTCTTCGGTGAAGAAGCAGATGAGGGCTGAACTGATGATTGTTCATGCTGCTGTTGTGGTTTATAAACAACCATAGTCAGTGTAGATTTGGCTAAGTCCTTTGGAGGGGAAGGAGGAGGTGTTGGAGTGTCAGAACGAAGGTAGCTATCTGCTTCCAGATTAGCTTGAGCCTCTTCCTTACGTTTTCTTTCTTCCTCCCGTTTAGCCGCTTCTTCAAGATCTTTGGCTGCTTCAGTTGTTTTGTCTCCAAGAATATCTTTTTCTTCTTCTAAGTTCCATTCGTCATTATCATCATTGCGTATTTGTTCTTCTGGATTGTCATCAAACATAGAATCCGAAATATCCTTGTCAGATAAAACAATGTTGCTGTCCTGATCTTTTTCTTGTTCCTCCTGAGTTGATGCTCCCAAGTCGGGTTGATTAACCGAACTTGTTTGCTGTGAAGATACCTTTGTTGATTCAGCTCCAGACCCTCCGGGTTGATTAACCGGATCGTCTTGGGTCGAAGCTGGTTTAGGAACATTTTGTGATCCTCCAACCCCATGTGTTCTTTCATACTCTCTCTGTTGTTCCAATACTTTCTTTGCTCTACGCTCTTCATCTGCTCTTAATGTTTTGAGACTTTGTTTTTGTGCATTCTCCTTAGAGATCTGATTGTGAAGTTCAGCTTCTTCTTCAGTCATAAAAACATGTTCTTCTTCAGATTCAGTTGATTCAGAGTTAGATTCTGTATCTTCATCAATGATTCTGTATGGTTCTGGTTTTGGCTGTGGTTTGCTGGGTACTCTCCTCTTGATGAATGTTGATCTTGGATGTTTACCTTTAGGTTTAGAGATACTTGAGGCACTTCCTGCCTTAGTCTTACCTTTTGAACGAGTCTTAGAAGACTTAGGTTCTTCAACCATCTTGGCAAGACCTACACGACGTTCACGGTATGCTAGATCATAATCATGATAAGCTTTTGTTTCTCTAACCTCTTCTGGCATCAAAAATTCTGGCAACCTTGAACCTTGCTTTCGTGTACTCTCCTTTGGAAAATAAACTTTGCCCAATGTTTTATCCATGCTATATTCATGAACTTCTTGATCTGTAGGACGTTTATCAATGTCTTCATGTTGATCAAGTAAATAGCTGATAAGAACTTTGGTGAATCGAACAAATGGGATTTTCTTGAAAATTTTACGCTGTAAGTACATTATATCATCCCAAATAAGAGCAGCAAAGTCAATAGGTTCTTCATTTAGAAATCCCCATAAGACTTGAAGATGAGCCAGTCTTGGATGCTCGAACCCACTATCTCTTCCAGATATTGAATGTGTTACGATGAAGAAGATAGTCCTCCAGGGTTGAGGAATGTATCTGGCATTAACCTTGGAGATTGTGGTTAATGGTGTATCAGGCTGAACATCATAACCAATATCCTCCAGGAATTGCATGACCTCTGACTCTGAAGGTGTTGGGTGGAATCGGGCAGCAACTTCAGGTGCCTCTGGAAGTTTCAAGGCTTTTCTGAGAGTAGCAGGTGTAACTCTGATTTGCTTCCGATCCAGTGTGCAAGTAAAGTACTTGTCATCATTGCTCTTAGTGAAGGTATCCCAGAATTGATGAATATATAGCTCTGGAATAGTGTCTGAGCTGTCAAGAATATCCCTGCATTTGTGAGCTTTGAGAATCTCTATAGCAATCTGACAACTTGGATCAGAACATTTGATCTTGTCCAATTCTACCCTTGAATTGTTCTTCCCTATTTCCAGAGTATACCCACGAGGAAATACTTCTTCTTTGGTAAGAGCAGGAAGTGGTTGTTGTTGGGAAGATGCCATTGATGTGTATCTGAATCAACAATCATATACAAGTATACAGAATGCATGTTTGTTAGAAAATTGTTAGTTTAAAGAACAACACATGGCACCCTATTGTATTGATGATTAATTGATACATGCTTGGTCAAAGAATTTATCAAGAATTAGCCAAATTCAATAAAATTTGATAAATTTCAATAAGTATATAAAAAAATATACCTAAGGAAATTGATTAAATTCTACATCAGATCACAACTGCGATAATCAAAGACAACTGCGATAACTATAACAAATGCGATAACTATAACAACTGCGATAAATATCCAATCAAGATAACAAATCCAACTGCGATATTTATCCAACTGCGATAATCATCCCATCTGCGATAATCATCCCAACTGCGATAAACATCCCAACTGCGATAATTATCCAACTGCGATAATCATTCAACTGCGATAATTATATCAATCAAGATAATTAAGCCAATCAAGATAAAAATCTCAACTGCGATAATTATCTTAACTGCGATAACTATCACAACTGCGATAACTACCACAACTGCGATAATTTTGGCCAACTTCGATAAACTCTAATACAAGAGTTATCGAACACTTTTCTCAACTGCGATAGATTTGTAACGATGAGCAAACACTCAAATTCTTTATCGTGATTCATTATTACTTATGTTATATGTTCACAGATATTCACAATCAACTTAGATGACTATTTTAATCATTTGGACTAAGTTATAACATAAACGAACCACAAATATTCAAGATTCAAATCTGCTAGTGTTCATGTTCTTCTTAAACCCTAAAACCTAATTAAATCACTTGAAGTGTTTCTGGGTATGATCCAAGCATGGAAACTTTCAATTAAACATCAAACAACAACTTTTCAGTAACCACATTACACAATAACGCATTCACAAGGTTTTCCCCAAATCATTGCTTAAACCCTAAAGTTCAATTCGATTAATTTGTGGTTTCTGGGTATGATTTAGCATGCAATATAGGTTCCCTAACATTGTAAAAGTGTTATCATGCAATCTTTTTCAACTCAAAACCTCTTGATCAAAATCCCTAATCTTAACGCAAACCCTAGAACTAACTTTCTCGATTTTGACTTTTCTAGCCGTTGGATCATGAAACTGTTCAAAACCATGTTTTATAATAACAATATAAGCACAAGAACACTCACAAAAATCAAAAATCTTGTTCGGATTGGCAGAATCAATGTGGTCCGTTGATGATGGTGGGTGGGTTGTATTAACTTCGGTTGGTGAATATTGGCAGAGAAGTAAATGCGATGAGTTTAATTTACCAACTTAAATATCTACCATCCATTTTTGCAATTTTTGCGCATATAGTCCCTAAACCTTAGAAACTTAGAATTTCTAGTCCTAAACCACCATCAACATAATCACAAAGTCTCATTTAAGACATTTAAGGCACACAATTTACTATTTTAACATCTTATCACCAAAAACTTGTGAAACAACTATTTTTGAAAAATATGCAAGTACAATTTTAATATTTTGGAAAAATTATGTCTCCCCCTCAACACGTGTTCAAAAATTGAAAAATGAACAGAGTGTTGGAGAAGGAATTGTACTTGCATTTTTTTTTTTTTTTTTATATTTACAAGATAGTTTTGGATGTTTGACTCAAGTATTAGTTTTTGAGAAAATTTGACAATTCCTGAGGAGTCAAACATCGCATTCCAATTTGGTGAACCAATTTCACAAAACGTTCATGAGGTAAAGCCTTCGTGAAAAGATCCGCCAATTGGTGTTCCGTTCCCACAAAATACAGCTCAACGGTACCCTGCTCCACATGCTCCTTGATGAAGTGATATCTGAGAGCTATGTGTTTGGACTTGGAATGTTGGACTGTGTTGCATGAGATAGCTATGGCACTCTTGGAGTCGCAGTACATCGGGATTTTGTTGAATATGTAACCATAGTCCATCAGTTGTGATCGCATCCAAATGATTTGAGCACAACAGGCAGACATGGCTACATATTCTGATTCCGTTGATGATAGAGACGTACAATCTTGTTTCTTTGACTGCCAGGACACCAGCTTGTCACCGAGGAATTGAACACCACCAGATGTGCTCTTCCTTGTATCAATACATCCCGCATGATCCGCATCTGAAAAAGCAGTTAGTGCAAAACCAGAATCCTTTGGATACCAGATCCCCAAATTAATGGTTCCCTTGATGTATCTAAGGATTCTTTTAACAGCAGATAAATGTCTTTCTGTTGGGTTAGATTGATAGCGTGAACACAGGTATGTGGCAAATACAACATCCGGTCTGCTAGCTGTGAGATACATAAGAGACCCAATTATACTACGATAATTTGTAGGATCAGTGGGTTTCCCATGTAAATCAGCATCTAGCTTCGGGGATGAGGAGGCCATTGGGGTGTTATAGGTGTCACTAGTTGTCATGCCATGCTTCTTTAATATCTCTTGTGCATATTTAGACTGACTCAAGAATATACCACGAGGTGACTGGTGAACTTGTAATCCTAGAAAAAAGTTTAATTCACCGATCATGGACATCTCAAAGTTTTGTTTCATTAGTTTTGCAAAAGCGTTTGAGTACTTTTTATGGGTAGACCCAAAAATGATGTCATCCACATAAATTTGTACGATGAGAATGTCCTCCCCGTGTTTTTGTATAAACAGAGTCGGGTCCACAGATCCTTTAGTAAAATGATTAGCAAGCAAGAATGCAGCAAGTTTATCGTACCATGCCCTCGGGGCTTGTTTAAGGCCGTAGAGAGCTTTCTTAAGCCTGTAAACATGTTGTGGATGTTCTGGATCAACGAAGCCCTCTGGTTGTGAAACATACACCTCTTCACGAAGTTGTCCGTTCAAAAATGCAGTCTTCACATCCATTTGATAAACTGTGATGTTCTTATGAGCCGCGTATGCCAGAAACATTCTCACTGCCTCTAGCCTAGCCACTGGTGCAAAGGATTCCTCGAAGTCAATTCCCTCTTCTTGGCTATACCCTTTAGCAACCAACCGAGACTTGTTCCGAATAACCGTTCCTTCTGCATCCAGCTTATTTTTCCAAATCCATTTTAATCCCACAACATAAACTCCATCTGGTCTTTCAACGAGTTCCCAAACTTCTAATCTCTTGAACTGATCCAACTCTTCTTGCATTGATTCAATCCAATTGTCGTAAGTCAAGGCCTCTTTGATATTTTTCGGTTCAGATTGACAAACAGTGAGAGCATAAATGCATGTTTCACCATCTGTGTGGAGTTTCTGTCGGGTCATTACGGGTTTATCTGGATTGCCAATCACATTTACTAATGGATGATCCCTTGTCCATTTATGAGTTGATGGGTAGTGTTGAACGTTGTGATGATGATATGACGGGTCCATGTTGCTCGAGGATGATTCTCCGGAATCTGGAACAGTTGGTGGTGGAGCAAATGGATTAAAGAATGCGTTCCCGTCATATCCTGTTGGTGGTGGAACATTGTTAGAAATGGGGGATGAATCTTCAACTGCTGGTTGAGGTGTTTTTCTCCATTGATGATGATGATTCAGGTTGTGGTGCATCATCAACAGCTACTGTAGATGTAGATGCTGATGGATCAGGTGCTTGATCCGGAAGTTGTGGAGCAGCGGAATTGGTGGAAGCATCTGATGCACTAGTAACATGAACGTCATCAAACATTGGTGCAAACAAATCTTCTAGATCCTTCCTGTTGAAAGGTAGGGGTGCAGATGAAGATTCAGGAAAGTTCAGACGGTTGTGTGCGGGTTCTAAGCGGTCTTGCTCAGAAGCCATTTCGGTGAGTTCATCAAAATTAGCGTGTATGGTTTCTTGAATATCTCCAGTCCGACGATTCCAAATACGATATCCCTTGGAGTTCTCACAGTATCCAACAAAGATCCCAATATCTGCTTTAGCCTTAAGTTTACCAAGATCATCCTTATCATTCTTCGGATAACACAAAGCTCCAAAGACGTGAAAATGGTTGATGTTTGGTTTTCTCCCTTGTATAATCTCATATGGTGTTTTGGTGTGTCTTTTGGTGATCATTGCACGGTTCTGAGTATAACAAGCAGTGTTGACAGCTTCAGCCCAAAGATAATCCGGTAATTGAGCATTGATCAACATAGTTCGAGCTGCTTCCACGAGCGTCCGGTTTCGTCTTTCAACTACACCATTTTGTTCCGGAGTGCGAGCTATGGAAGTCTGATGAACAATCCCATGTTTCTCTGTGAAATCCCGAATGATTTGATTCTTAAATTCAGTCCCGTTGTCTGTTCTGATGATTCGGACGGTGTTACGGACTTGAACTTGAATCTTGGTGAGAAACGTGATGAGGATAGACGGAACTTGATCTTTAGTCCGAAGAAAATAGACCCAAGTCCATCTGGAGTAATCATCTACTATTACCAGAATATACTTCTTCCCATTAATACTCTGAACGCGCATCGGACCACACAAATCCATATGAAGCAGTTGTAGGACATGGTCTGTGCTGTGTTCTGTTTTGGGAGGAAAATGGGCACGATGACTTTTCCCTTGTTCACAAGCAGAACACAAGTGATCCTTGGCATATCTGAATTTTGGTAGACCGTCAACTAATTTCTTCTTGGCAAGATCAGTCATGGTTTTAAAATTGAGATGAGACAATCTTTTGTGCCATAACCAAGCTTTTGTGGGATGAGCCTTGGAGAGTAAACAAATAGGAGAAGAAGCTGTCATGCCGTCAAAGGAGATAGAATACAGACTTGTTCCGCGTTTCCCTTTCATAAGGTCGTTCCCTTGAAGATCACGAATAAAGCATGTTTTCTCCCTGAATGCTACTTCCAAGTCTCCATCGCAGAATTGTCCCACGGAGAACAAATTATGACCGAGACCTTCAACATAATACACACGGCTGATTTCGATGTTCCCATTAATATAATCCCCATAGCCCATAATTGCAGCGAAGTGATCATTCCCGAATCTGACCGTTCCTATAAACTTTGCAATAAAGTTCTGAAGAAGTTTGAGATTGCCGGTCATATGTCGGGAGCACCCGCTATCAACAATCCAAAGGACGATTTGAATCACCTGCATCACAAACATCGGAAACAGGTGGAGAATTGATAACGGTTGGATCCGCTGGGTTAGTGACACTAGATGTTAGTATTTTAGGTAACCATTTAAAATCAAAAGTGTTCTGTAACCAGCGTTGCCAGGTCCAACTAGTCTCTGCCTTTTTCCTAAGGTATGCACTAGGTGATTTTTTGGTCTTGGATTGGGGCTTTTCTATTTTCTCCTTAGAAACATCTAGTGGAGGCATCCCTAAAATGGATTTCGCAATGGTTTTAAGCCTAGAGGAAGCGCCACTAGTTCGTTTCTTTCTCTTAGTCAGCAAAGTTTTAGCAACACATTTTGTATGATCACCAGATAATATGCTATGACGACAAAACACACAAGTAGCATCAACCAAAACATCTTCATTAACATTTAAAGAGTTATCATCTGTTACATCATTCTTAGAACTAGACTCAGATAAGTGCAATTCTATTCCTGATGTTACATTTGTCTTATTCAAACTACTTTCTTGGACTTCTGCAGACTTAGATATTCCCTTCCTAGATTTCTTGACTCTATTCTTCCTCTGTTTCTTGTGAGTCTTAGAATGGTTGATCTTAGAGGTGGTTTCTAGTCCTGTGGAAGTACAAGTAGCTGAATCAGTGGTTGTGTCAGATGCTTGGGTATGTTCTTTGTCCACGACATACATTCCTGGAGCAATCTTATGAATGTTTGCTTTGCTCTTATCTAAAACTCTGATCTTCTTCTTTAAATCAATAATGATGTGTTGGAACTCTTGATTTTGTGAATCTAATTTCCTATTTAGGTAGACTGTGTCATTTCTGTTTTGAATAACTTCATCCAGGTCTTTTTCATTTTGAAACAGTTTAACTTTTAAGAAAGCCTTTGTTTCTTTGATTTGTTCATGACTGTTTTGAAATGATAGAGATCCCATGAGATTTTGAAATTTGAGTTCAAATTCAAGACTTCGTTTTTGACACCAGTCCAACCGTTTTTGAAGATTAAAAACTTTGTTTTCCACATCACCATTGATTTGTCGAAGAGTCTCATTCTCATGTATCAGATTATCAATCTCCATATGCAACATCTTAATATCCACAGCATGATCATTCACAATTAAAGCATTACCAGATTCATAGAGCGAATTCATAATCACAGAGACTACGTCATAACACAAGACTTTTTCCAAGAGTCGATCATTTTCGTTTGCTAAAAATTTCTTTTGAAGTTTTTGACGTTGAACCTTGTCATCTTTAGCTTTGAAAATGGATTTCATAGATGCCAATTCCGTGTATAACTCCTCTTCCCATCTTGTTGCACCCTTTTTCAGATTTCTGACATGAGGAAGAATTTTCTTTTGAAGAATCTCCTTCTTTTCTTTCTGAACTGGAGAAAGAAAAGACGAGATAGGAATTTGAGAACTGAACTCAATTTCACTCTCCAAACGAGAAATGTCATCCATAAATGTCTGAAAATATCGAAGAACCCGACATTCTTTAGGCATTTGTGGATCAACAAGATCCTCTGTCAAACAATCTTTGAAGTGTACAACAGTCTTAGGGACAGAAGTTATAGACGAGGGAGCACTTATGTTTGTGTATGTTAACGTTTGTTCTGGATGATCCTTAGGAGGAACAAATGTTTTGCTCAAATGAGGTCGGGCATTATAATCATAATGTACTTTTGAAAACTCTGTTTGTGAATTGGATCGACCCTCAATCTTGTTTTCAAGAAAATCAGTTTCTTCATCAACAGAATACATAACAACACGTTGAAAGGAATCATCTAACAGAAATGTTGCATTGTACAACTTAGGATTTTCTTTGAGTGCTTTGTGTAAATTGCGGGGTGTGTCACTGCCAAGTGCAAAACTGACTCCTTTAGGACTTGGTTTTACAACATTCTTTTGAATTTGCGTTACAGAATTACCCGTTTTATACACAACATTTTGAAAATCTTTGAGTTTGGTTTCCAAATCCAGAATTTGATCAAGATAGGAGTCAACACATTTCCTATTGGCTTTCTTTTCTTCAAGAAGATCCTTCTGAGATGCAGAAAGCTCAGATTGAGTTTTCAGCAACTCAGAATTTAAAGCATCAAGTTGAATTTTAAACTCAAGGTGATCCTTTTCTTTCTGAGAGAAAAATTCAGCTTTGGCAATGGTTAGCTCACGAACTTGACTTTCTAAATTTTGAACTTTTACATACTCTTGTTGGAAAGCCTTTTCAAAACCTTTTTCACGTTTATCTTGTTTTAGATATCCGGAAAGTTGTATTTTATAGCACTCATTATCCTTTGTTAACACTGCAATTTTCTCTTTGAGTTTCTGATTGATATCATTGCATTTCTCTATTTGTGACTGGGTGGTCAATAACAAGGCCTGTAATTCCGAATCTTGATCATTCAAATGATCTTTTTGTTCAATATGATCACAATTAGCATCATCGATGAGATCATCAAAGGAAACAACTGTTTTATCATCATCAAATGATACAACCGTGTTAACTTGATCATCGGATGATGAAGATAATAACTCATTTTGAACAAAAGTTTCGTTTGTAGATGAAGATGCAGACGGTGAAGCAATTTCATGAATAAGACATATCGGATCAGGTACCTGAGAAAGACCATCGGTGTCATATACCGGGCCTGACTCGGACATATTCATCTCTTGCATATTAGCCATAAGCATGACTGCAGCGTTTGCCTCTAGGTCTTCCATCTCATCATCTGATTCCACAGTTGCCATAAAACTTTGATCATTCTGAGTCATCATCCCAGCAGCTCTTTCATCTTTGAGTGCCATCATAAGAGCCTCTTTGTGATACTGACTGCCCATTGTTCTCGGCTTTGGACAAGTATTAGCCATATGACCGTTCCCCCCACAATTGTAGCATGTGATAGATGTATTAGCAATGCCTTTCTGACCATTCCCAACATTCGAATTTCCTCTCTGAACATTCCCCATACTGTTTCTGTTTGCCCCTGCAGTATTGTACCTATTTCCTCCTGACTGAACCCTTTGATTACCATATCCACGATTTCCCGAACCATATCTGCCTGAAGACCTATTCTGAACTTCAACTCTGCCATCATGAACAACTGCCTGATTCCTGGTATTTGAAGATGACCGAAGACGATTGTTGGATTTGGTGAATCTGCCAAATGCGTTAGCAATCAATCCAAATGCTTCATTAAGTGAATTGAAAGCATCCTCTTCTTCATCATGATCTGCATTTGAGTACAGCATTGAATCGGTGTTGTTGAATGGAACCAGCTGGTTATCAGAGTATTGTTGTGGTGCTTCATAAGGAATGATTTGATGATGAGGTTGGGGTGGAATCTTTGGTTGAAAAGATGAGTTGCCAAATTCCTGAGGTGGTAAGGAGAAGTTAGATTGAGCAACGAGAGCAAGTGAGTTTGATGTTGGTGCTGGTGTGAATCCTCCTCGTGCTGCAATTTCTTTATCCACTTCGGATTGATGTTGTCTGAGATAATCATACATGAGTCCGTATTTGACATCACCAATTTTCTTTGTCTGCCTCACAAAGGTTGCATATTTTTGCCATTCAGGACCAAGACATCCAAGGAATTTGGAGTTGACAGCAATCTTTGGTAACTTTATATCATGACGATCAAGATCGTTGATAATGTTGGTGAAACGGTGGTAGTAAGATTCAATGGTCTCCCCTGGTTCCATGATGAAGTGTGTGTACTCCATATATAACTTGGACTCAAGATCTTCTTGGTTCAACTCTGTTCCTTCCATGAGGAGATGAACATGTTCCCACATATCTTTGGCTGTCTTTTGAGCATCAATACTTCGGTAGATAGGATTGGGAATTCCTTGAAGTATGAAAGACATAGCCAATTGGTTTGCTTCTTGTTGTAATGTTTGCTCAGTTGTGTAATTAGCAACCGGAATGGGTGTGGATGTTTCTTCTCTCTCTGGAGTTGCTGAAACCACAGTAGCTGGAATAGGATAGGGTCCTTCTTCAATGACCTTCTTGAGATATTGACCATGGGGTTTTTTGAGTTCAACGAATCTGAGGAATCTACTAGCCCACTGCACGTAGTTACCCGGAGTTAGCATTGGTGGAGTTTCTTGACTTCCAGCTTCATGACGTGATTGCTGACTACTAATTGCTTCACACATCTTGTTAAACCAATGAGGTTCTCTGGAGTAGGATGAGTAATTCTGCACTTGTTGATTCTGTTGCATGATTTGTTGTGGGGATACTTGTGGTGGAGAGAGAAATTGATGCTGTTGTACGAATGCTTGTTGTTGTTGATACTGAGGATGGAATTGTTGTTGTTGAGGATGTTGCTGTAGCTGGTAGTAGTAATTGAAGTGAGGTGGTTGAGACATATCTGGATCTTGAAGATAATTAAGATATGTGTTGATGAGTTAAGGAAAGTTGATTTTGAAAAATCCAACAGATTTTGTTCAAATGCGATAGGTACTGTTCACCAAATGCGATAGGTCAATTCACCAAATGCGATAAACAAGTACACCAAATGCGATGAGTTTAGTTCACCAAGTGCGATAATATCAGTTGACCAAGTGCGATAATGACAATTCACCAAGTGCGATAATCTTCAATAGCGATAACGAAAGTAGAAAATGCGATAAAAACTATGAAGTGCGATAAACAATTACAATTTGAAAAAATTATCTTAAAGAGCGATAAAATATCAACTGCGATAAGATAAGAAATCAAACTGCGATAATTTATAGCAACTGCGATAATTTTATCACAAGTCCAATTTCGATAAATTCTCAATCTCTAATACAAGAGAAGAGAAGCAACCAAGTCGAAGTATGTAATCTTTCTAATACAAGAAAGTACAATACTGAGTCTCAAATGCGATAATCGAAGATCTCCCAAATGCGATGAAACCCTAATCTATCTTGATTGCCAACTGCGATAGAACCCTTAGTTAACTAGCAACTGCGATGAAACCCTAATCTTTCTTGATTGCCAACTGCGATAAAACCCCTTTTTGTCGAAGTTCACTCAGGAACCAAAGTAGCACTTTTCATCAACTTTTACCAATCGCTAATAATACGGATTACACTAAATCGTCCAAATAACCAAAAATCACTATTGTTTTTGACGTTAAACGATTAGTAACCAATAGATTTAACGAAGATTAAGCTTGTTAACGATTAGATAATGAAAGTGGACGAAGATTTGAGAAAGTTTAACGACTCAAAGTGATTTATCAACACAAATAAGAGTTTTAACGTAAAGATTTGAACTAAAACCTTACTAGATCTTAAAAAACCAACGTAATCACTAATACTAACGACTCAAACACACTATCCTAATAATCCCTTGGCGTATGATACCACTTGTAGGTTCCCGTTTAGATCTCAAACACACACTCGTTTAGAAAGAAATACGTACACTACTATCTATATTAATAAGCTACGTATGAAACTAATCAATAAGCTAATAAGCTAAACTAGAGAAGAGAACTAAGAAGAGAAGAATAAGAATGGTAGGCTTTTCAATTGATCAAACTTTACACGAGCATAGCTTCCGCATAATACATGAAAAACCGACAATAAGAATGACTCCCTTGCCTTGTATTTATAGGCATTGGGAGGGGAATATTCTTTAGGAATATTCCCTTTACATGTGATAAGGATTAATTAGATAACATGACCGGTCCAAGGACTACTATTGAACCGGTCCAAAAATACAAACAATATAGTCCTAATTGTGCAACATTAATTAAATGAACAAGACTTGTAAAATATTTAAAACGTGTTCCTAACACAAAATTTGGAGCGTCCTAGTCTACCACGGCTCCACGGTACCGTTAAATTTAACGGAGCCGTGGGTCATTTAATGGAGCCGTCCGTACCATTTTGAATTGTAACGTTCAGATTTTCTTTGCCTATAAATACCCACCTCTTTCACAATTTTAGGCACTCTTCACACACAGAAAAATCCCTTAGTCAAATCCTCTCACACCTTTCACTTCTTAGGGTCATTTAGATTGGTTTTTCTTTGTTTCAAGAGTGATCCAATCATCCTTCAAGTGATCCTCTTCATACCTCTTCACTAGCAAGAGAAGAACACAAGTATCCAAGTTGATACAAGGTGTTGTCATCCCTCTTCATTAGCAAGAGAAGAACTCAAGTAATCAAGAAGATACTAGAGTTGTAGTTGATAGGTTTTTGTAACACTTGTTACAACCTTGTTGTGTCCTAGCATACATCAAGTATATTTCCTTTTTGTGAGTGAGAGTGAAGATCAAGTGTGATCTATAGAGATAGTGAACATCTCTTGAAGCCATTAGGCTTGTGTGATTGATCAAGAAGATCAAGGGTCATTAGGTTAGTGTTAGTTGAGTAGAGTGAAGTGAGTGTTGATCATTGTGATCGTGTTGAGATCTTGGTGATCTCTTGAAGCCATTGGGCTTGTGTGTTTGGTCACGTGGACCTTGGTAGATTGGTGCTAGCTAAGATTAGCACTCAACATCTAGCTTAGTGTCGGTAATAGGATAAGCGACGTGTACGGTTTTCTCCGCCTTAAGGGAGGTTGTTGACATAGTGCTTGAAACTCTCGAGTGTGGTACTCGGGGAGTGGAGTAGGGCGAAGAAGAGCTTTGTAGCCGAACCACTATAAATCCTCTGTCTCGGTTTGATCTTTCCAACTCTACTCTTTACTTTTATTTGTTATTATTACTTAGCTTAGTGTGTAGTTCATATTGGTGTTGATTGATTACACATAGAGTTCGAATCAAAGTTTCCAATAACCAACTTTTAAAACAAGATTTTTAAAAGAAGTTTTTAAACCGGTAAACTATTCAACCCCCCCCCTTCTAGTTTCCCATATAGAGGATCACTCAGAAGGGGGTTCTTGCAAGACTCCTGACATGATTGAATTTCAAGAGTGTTTAGACTCAATTGAGGTTAAGGATCATAATTGCACAGGTACTCACTTTACTTGGATTCAGAGCAGACTTAACCCAAACAATGGCATCTTAAAGAATATTGATAGGGTGTTGAGCAATCTCAGTTTTATAGACAAATTTGCAAATTCAAGTGCTGTCTTCTTGCCTCATCTTACATCTGATCACTGCCCTGCCATCTTGATTATGCCTAAAACCCTCATTAGAAAGAAGAAAGCATTTAGATTTGTAAACTACATTGCAGACAAGCCTGAGTTCAATGATGTTGTGAAAAGGGAATGGGAGATGAATATAGAAGGTTGTTGTATGTTCAGACTTGTTAAGAAGTTGAAAGCTATGAAGTTCCATATGAAACACCTCAATTGGAAAAATGGGAACCTGCATGATAATGTTAAGATCTGGAGAGAAAAGTTGCAGTACATTAAAAAAGAAGTGGATATGGATCCTCATAATGCCAAGCTAAAAGAATCAGAAGCTGTTATCCTCAAAGAATACAAAAATGCAGTTCAAGATGAAGAACAACTTCTGTATCAACAAGCAAAAATAGAATGGATGAGTGATGGTGATAGAAATAGTAAGTTCTTCCATGCAGTTGTTAAAAGTAGAGTTCATAGAAGCAGAATTGAAGTCATTTGCAATGAACAAGGTGATAGAGTGGAGGGTAATAAGGTAGCAGAGCAATTTGTGAAGCACTTCCAAGAGTTTCTTGGCAAAAACTCCCCTGTGAAAGCTATTAATCCTTCTACCATCAATATTTCTACTAAAGTGACTCAAGAAGATGCTAGAGAAATGGTTGCTCCAGTCAGTGATAAAGAAGTTAAAGATGCTCTATTTGATATTTGTGATAACAAAGCTCCAGGCCCAGATGGGTATACTGCTAAATTCTTTAAGAAAGCTTGGGGTACTGTTGGTAATGATGTGTGTATGGCTGTGAAAGAGTTCTTCAAAACTGGTAAACTTCTTCGTGAGGTCAATGCTACTATGATTACCTTGGTTCCTAAAGTCAGCACTCCTATAAAGGTATCTGAATACAGACCTATAGCCTGTTGCAATGTAATCTACAAGATTATAAGCAAGATCATCACTAATAGGATCAAAAACAGTCTATGCAAAATCATCAGTTCAAGCCAAAGTGCCTTTATCCCAAACAAACAAATCACTGATAACATTCTTCTTACTCAAGAATTGCTGAGAGGATATAATTGGAAAAATGGTCCAAAGAGAATGGCTATGAAGATTGATATTCAAAAGGCATATGATACTGTTAATTGGAATTTCCTTAAAAATGTTCTGGGCATGTTTGATTTTCCCTCTCAAATGATTAAATGGATTATGGTGTGTATAAGATCTTCAACATTTACCATTTGTATTAATGGTGAAAGGCATGGCTATTTCAAAGGAGGGAGAGGCTTAAGACAGGGATACCCAATGTCACCATACATTTTCACCCTTGTGATGGAAATATTCACTCAACTCCTGCAAAATCACATCAATTCTAATAAAGGCTTCAAATACCACTGGGGTGTAAGCAGCTCAAGATATCTCATATGTGCTTTGCATATGACCTTTTAATGCTTTGTCATGGGGATTTAAAGTCTGCTAGTGTGATCAAAGAAGTATTGGAAGAATTTAGTAATATCTCAGGTTTAAAGCCTAACCTTGGTAAAAGCACAGTTTTCTTTGGGAATGTAGCTGAGCAGTTCAGAAATGAAATTCTTGCTATTCTCCCATTTAAAGTGGGAAAGCTTTCTGTTTCCTACTTAGGAGTTCCCTCAGTCACAAAGCAAATTGGATTTAATGATTGCAAAAGTTTGATTGACAAAGTCAAATCCAAGGTCAACAATTGGAAGAACAGAATGCTCTCTTATGCAGGCAGACTTCAACTTATTGCATCTGTACTAGCCTCTATGCAAGTGTATTGGGCTTCTGTTTTCATCCTATCAAAGTCAGTTGTAAAATATATTGACAAGCTCCTTAAAGGGTTCTTATGGTGACAAGGTGATTTGACTAAAGGAAAAGCTAAAGTGGCCTCGAAACAGATTTGCAAACCAAAAAAGGAAGGTGGTCTGGGAATAAAAGATTTGGGTGAATGGAATGAGGTTCTCATTGTTAAGCACCTTTGGAATATTGCTAGTAACAAGGAATCTCTTTAGGTAAAATGGATCAATGTCATCAGGTTAAAAGGCAAGACTATATAGGATGTGCAAGTTGATAATAACTCAAGTTATGGGTGGAAGCATTTGTTATCCTTAAGAGACAAAGCAAAGCAATTCATGATTGATGACATTAATGATAGAATAGTTTGGGTAACAAGTAAAGGAGAAAAAACTAACTTTTCAATCAACAAAGCATGGCTGGATTGGAGGGTAAGAAATGAAACAGTTTCATGGAGCGATGTGGTTTGGTTTTCTCACTGTACACCCAAACACTCTTTCATTGTTTGGCTTACTATGTTAGGCAGACTAGCCACTCAGGATAGGCTCCTTAAATGGTATCCTGGGAAACATGTTCAATGCCCATTATGTGAATTGTGTCCGGACTCACATGAGCATCTCTTCTTTGAATGCCCCTACTCTGCACTAATTTGGAAGGATATGAAGAAAAGAATTAAAAAGGAGGCTTGGTCTGATAAATGGAAGGAAATACTGGAGGATATAACCAATCTGCCTTGTAATAATAACATCATGAGTATTTTGAGAAGACTTGTTCTTGCAGCCTGTGTGTACTACATATGGATTGAAAGAAATAAAAGGTTATTTAGTGATGAGAATAAAGATTACAAAGAAGTATTGAAAGACATCATCAACAACATCAGACTCAAACTGGCATGTTTGACAGTTAAAGATTCCAACATGGTGATTGAGGTGTATGATAAATGGCAAGTCCCCATGAATATCAAGAAGAGCAATGAAACAGTGCTGGAAAAATGGATTGATAATCAGAACCCTTGAAATCCTGCTGAATGTCTAGATGATGTGTCAATGGAACAGTACTAATAGTCATAAAGGTGTGTTTGGGTTAAGGCAAGGTAGAGCAGATGGCTAGTACCATGATACTGAAATCCATAAATGTGGATAGTAGGCATCATAAGGTAGTTTCCTGCTGGAATTTGAACAAGCATAACAAATGCTTACCACATAAAAAATCAGATACCCCAATCTGATCAAAAGCTCAGAATGCAGAGGTCCAAAGTTGTTCTGCCTCTTAAAGGTTTTATACCTCATACCTTCAATTCTAACTAAATGGAATTCTGAAGGTATTGTTTAAACTCACTTACAAAAGATGGCCTTGTACCTTGGTTTTTTCTAGCCTGTGATTCTAATAAGATCCTAATAAAGCCCTCAATAGGCCCTTGTTAGGTAATTGGGTGCTGTTTGGGAAATTATTGGATAAGCAGCCTAGGTCAAACCATAAAGTAGGTTGGGTAAAGTGAGTTGGTGGGTTTCCTCCCTCAAGGTGTGTGTTTCCAGGTGTGTGAAGCCATTCATGAGATGGAAATGTAGCATATTCTGATAGAGCCCTTGACTTGGATGGGTTATGGGTTCACTACAAGAAAAAGTGTGTTTAGTGACGAGAATTTAGTGACCACTTTTATTTTGGTCACTATTTAGGCCATTTAGTGACCACATAATCCTTCGTCACTAATTTTTGGTCATTTGTAAATCAATAGTGACGACCTAGATGGTCACTAATTATTCACCGAACTACATGTTGAATATATAGATGAGATTATTAGCCACTTATTTAATTCATAATATACATTTGGAAACATTTTATTATGGCAAGATAAGCATAAATAGATATAAAAATACAGCAAAAGAATCGGTGTAACACTATGCTTTAAACAGGATATTGTCAAATACTTACAAGTCCATATACGTGGGCCTAATAATTTTTTTAGATCTAAATACCATTTCCAAACAAACTTCCGGGTCGACCCTATACTTAAAACTGAAAGGATCTCCATACTTTTTTTTGAACGACGACTTTCTTAATATTTAACTTTTTTGGACAGAGTCGCACCCGCCTCAAAGGCAGGGCCAGACTATGTTGTCTTAACCGGACTCACGCTGGGACGACTTTAACGGCGTCCGCCCGAAAACCGTACCGCCTCCACACAAGTTTTCTTGCTGAAGTAACGGCCGGATGAAAACCGGGCATGACTCAGATTCGAACCTGCGCCACTACCACCAGAATTTCAAATCTCCATACTTAACCCCTTATATTCTCACAAGCAAAATAATATTCACTACTCTTTCAATAAATCCCTTTTTCACTTAAAATAATATTCACTAAAGCATTCGTCAAATTCACATAAAGTAGGTTGGGTAAAGTGAGTTGGTGGGTTTCCTCCCTCAAGGTGTGTGTTCCCAGGTGTGTGAAGCCATTCATGAGATGGAAATGTAGCATATTCTGGTAGAGCCCTTGACTTGGAGGGGTTATGGGTTCCTAGTGATGCCAATCTCCTCTTCTACCTAGGTTATTGTGGTTGTAGGTTGAATGATCTTGGTGGAAAGGAGTATTGGAAATGTAGCTAGATGGTATGGTGCATTAAAGGTGAATCAAAAAGCTTCTGAAGGAATGCTAGTATGGAGAAAGAAAGAATGTGAGCAGAAGTCTATGTCCTGTTCTGAGTATCGGATGTATTTGTTTTTTTGTTTTGGGACATGTCCAAAACAGTTTTATGGGTATCTCTTGTATTTGTACAATATTTGGAGTGATTAATATAATTTCCAAATTTGCAATAAAAAAAAAAAAAAAATCTAATAGAGCTAAGCAATATATATCGTATAATAAAATAGGTTCAATGTCATTGGGTTCAAAATTCAAATGGGCCTTCTACACGATGACGATAAACTTAAATAGGGTTAATCGAGAATTTATTTAAGTTTTAACCACATTAAAAGATTCATCATTTCCTCATGAATCCTAGAGCACATCTTAACGCTATTGCCAAGTCTTTCAACTACGACTTCTTGAAAGCGGCTGAGAGTTATGTTAATTCCCTTCCATTCGAGCTTCAATCTGAAGCAAATAAGGCTTGTCTTGATTGCCTTCCAGGAGGCGAGGACTACCAACCGACCGATGAAGAACTTGTTGGTTATCTTTTATCGATGAAGAACAAGAGAGAGGAAATTCTTAAGAAAACACTTCCCTTTACATGTGTATTTGGTGCAAGGCACCCTGAGGATCTCGTAGGTGCGCATCTGTCCTTTGTTACCATTACTATTATTATTATTATTATAGTTTTGTGTGTGCGACCATATTCTGTACGTTTTCAATTATTTTTATTTTTAGATGTGACTTTGTTGCTGTTATATATCAAATAGTATCGAGTTCTTAGCCGGAATTCATTGTGTTTAACATTAAAATTATATTGTTTTAAGTAATTAACGTTATTGGAGAATTAGTTTTGATGTAGTTGTAAACCTACATATATGCATGGTTCGGTTAATTAAATATATGTGATTATGAATCCTCATCATTTAGTACAAGGAATCCATATTTTTTAACATATGGCATGTTTTAACAGAAAAGAAAAATAAAAACAAAACCTGGCGGTTTCGTACTTGCTCAAATTGGTATTCGACCAATGTGGTGACCAAATACTAGGCAGATATGTTTGCTTGGAGGCTGGTACCGGTTTGTGCAGACAGTCCAGCCAGCCTAGATGGTCTTTTGCTCAGCCTTAGGTTAACTATCATGAAATTATAGGATCTCCTAACATGTTAGGCTAATAACTTATTATTGTTATCACTACAAGAGTACAATATTGTGATAACAAACTCATTAACCCTCTATACATATTTTTATCTTGTTGTTGTCGTTGTTGCTCATTGATGTAATAACGGTTTGTGCTACAACACAGAGAAGTACCCGGTGAGTAGAATTGACCACAACGAATGGTATTTTTTCACCCCAAAAGAGAGAAAAGACTGTGATGCTTATAGACGACGATTGGCAGGTTACGGTTATTGGGAAGCCACTACACCTGAAGTAGTTATTTGTGATACCAATGGGACTAAAATTGGAGTGAAAAGTTCATTTGCTTATTATGATGGGATTCCATCTAGTGACGAATGGCTTCAGAATTTTCGTAAGGGGAATCGGCCACCAAACGGGACTAAAACTGACTGGAAAATGGAAGAATACGTAGGTGTCCTCGATACAGCATTCACGGGCTTTGCTGCTTTTGGCTATGTGGTATTGAATCCCTGACATTTCATTTTTGTTTGTTCTTTTCTTTTTTCTATTGATTTTACCTATAATTAGTTAATTACTATGTATATATGTATTGTGCAGACTGACTATGTTATATGCAAAATCTGGACAAGTCAAAAGATAATAACATCTACAAAAGGGAAAAGAGGATACTTTCCTACATTTGACCACAGAGTAGGACAAAGAAGAGCTATCTTTAAGAACGACAAGATAAAAAAGGATGAATGAGCAACTGCTTGTTTAGCTATATGTTCAGGGTTTTTAAATTTGGTCCTACGAGTCTTGAGCACTCAATTTTTTTTTTTTTTTTTTTTTTTATTTTTTTTATTTTTTTTTTTTTTGTCTTATGCACTTTGTTTCTTCTTAAGAAAGTATAGAAATCAACTTTCAAAAAACTAAAGCTATGTATGCCATTCATCTCCAAATGCATGTTTGTTAACTAGCCATTAGTAGGAGTAATTAAATTAATCAAAACCATAATCGATCATAATGTGTATCGCTTTGGCAAATTCACTAAAAAATTTCTCTTAATCCTAATGGTATTGGTGTTGAGCTTATGATTACTGACGCTCGATATCTTAGAGGCAAGCCCGTAGGGAGTTGGAGAAACCTAAACAAAAGAAGAAAGGGTTATAAAAGGGTCCTAATCTTTTCTTTAGCTTTTCTTTTTCAAGTTCTCTAGTACTAAAATACCGAGTACAAATAGTATTGCTTTTATGTACAATTTTCTTGTTGGCCAACCGTGATTTTTGACGTTTGACCAACTGAAATCACTCTTCACACAGACTCGACCCGACTCTCTTGACCGGTATGATTGCACCCAGATAAATTGCAAATATGAAAGGGTCCTAATCTTGAAATTTAGCATTAGTCTAGAGTTTTTATAAGTTATAAGCATTGCCATTATACCATGTACCGTTTGAAGAAGAAAGTATAAGCACACAACCAATTGTATGTTATGTTAAAATTATTTGTTAAATCAAGTAGCCGTTCTAGCTCAGTTGGTAGAGCGCGTGGCTTTTAACCACGTGGTCGTGGGTTCGAGTCCCACGGATGGCGCTAGTATCAGTATTAGAGGCTGTGTGTCATCACAGTCTTCAACACTGGTACTTTTTTTGTTTATTTGTGATGTCAAAAGTTATTTAACCGGAATAAAATCGGGATATGTAGAACAAATGATTTTTCTAAACACCAATAGTATAAAGTTTAGACCCATAGAGCATGTTAGTTTGTATAGCAATGTGAATGACTACATAAAAGGCACAGCATGTTTAGAAATTTGACCAAGTTTCATAAGTAGGAATACCATGGTATGATTGAAGAGAAATAACAGCTTTTTCTAGAAATATTGGTGATCAACTTGCTAGTAAGTACAAGAAACCAAATTTCGAGCAGAAATAATGTCAGAAAGTTAGAACTGTGTTCTAAACTATCGGGATTTTGATATGTAGGGACTACAAGACAAGATCAAGCTTGTTCCAATAGACCTTGCTAATAGACCAGCATGGCATAAGGAGAAAGTTTACCCTGAAAATAAGGTAATGCCTGTAACATATAATATAACAATAGTTGATACAAGATTAGTATTTATTCATGATTTTATACTTTCGTTTAAAGGAGATACTGAGAAAGAAGTTGGTAAGACTCGAATCCTTATTTGTCGCTTCTTTTGATTTAAAAAGAATGTATGATATTATATCTAGAGCTGATTAAGATATGCTATTTTGATCAAGTGTAGCTTTTGATTACTTGGAATCATCTCTTCAGAAGTTTGAAGGTCCTTTTTTCCTTAGAGAAATCAGTTTGGTAAGTTTTTTTTCTTTCTATGAAGGTGTCATTTTCAGTTTATTTACTAAAATGGATTGATTTGGGTTATGTTTTATCTCTAACGGGTCAAAAACAAAAATTAGCTAAAGAGGAAACGGGTAATAAGCCACATAGTGTCTTTTAACGTATACAACCTCCTAAACCAGCTTTATCGAACAATTAGGTTATTGTTTTAATATTGTAGTTTTTTAATCATATGTGAGGCTTTAATTATCACTAATTATTTTTTAAAAAATAGATAAAAAGTGTTTGCGGGTCAACGTGTGACCTGTTTCGACATATACTGTAAATCACCTTTATGACTCATTACGACACACCCATTTGACCACCTCAATGTATAAGGCATGAAGTATAAACCGACTTCTTATGCTACATACCTGTGGATTGCAGGTGGACTTTGCTTATATTCCTTTCGTAGAAAGGTTTCATATTTTCTTGCAAGAAATATTCAAATATGATATTACTTCAGGAAGGCCTAAACTCGCAGCATGGATAGAGGTATATATTATATTTCTTACCTCCATTTTGGTTGTTTTTATTTATACACCATTCATTCACAGTCAAACCAGAAAGACTTTAACTTTCAAGGTCAAATGATCAACTTTCATCTTCAGACACTCTTAAGTGCAATTAAAGGTATAAACTGTTACAAAAAAAACTTGATAACAAAGACAAATACCATACCGAATTTGAATTTGGGAAGTATATTGAAGATCACTATACTATTACTTTTATAATACAATCTTTTGATGACATTTATGCTTTTTCTAAGCACATTGGGCGACTTCCAATCCGGAGACCCATTTCTGCTTAACGATTTTTTGGCACATTAAAGAAAATCCCAGATCGATCCATTTATCCATAATTGAGTTGAAACTGCCACTTCTTATTCAATGTAATGAAATGCATGATATTGTCCATATGTGTTCTTGTACTTACTATTAAACACTTGCCCGCAGGAACTGAATAAGATTGATGCTGATGCCTACGTTGAGACAAAAGGTGACCCTGAACATATTCAGCTGCACAAAAAATGCTTTAAGGTAAGTAGCTTTCTGCGTTTTTATATCAACTTCATATACATCATTCCTAAAAAGTTTAACTAAAAATATATATTATTTTCTCGTTCTTTCCTCGTTGTTGTCGGTAAGTATGATGGTTACACTATGATGTCCCCATAATCGTCCAAGAAAAAGGTCTTTTATAGAAAAGTGAATAAAGTTGTTTGTATTAAGAACAACTCACGGGGGTCGTAACTCGTAAGTGTTTCAATTTGTAGTATGTAGAATGGATGAACCATATGGTCTTATGTTATATATTTCAGTTGTCTTCCTTATTTTCTGTAAAACACAATGTCCGTTCTTTTTTTTTACTAGTATGTCAGTTGTTTAAGCGAAAAGTCAAGTATAGTCATTCCATGTTCATAGATATGGTCTAGATCCAAATAAAAACATGGACTCAAAGTACATATGCATATACGGTTACAGTATACGATTGTTGTTTATTTCAACCAAAGCTTTGCAAGATGGGTAGCCAGTAGCCCTATGCCCATTGTCCAACAATGAAAAGATTTGATAGTAGCATGTTACTTGGTGTATTATGCATTTAAGCGCGACCACTGGAAAAAAATGTTGCTCTTTCAGTTTTTTTTTCAAGTTCTATATTAAAATACCGAGAACTAATAGTAATGTTTTATGTACAATTTTCTTGTTGAGCAACCGTGATTTTTGATCTTTGACCGACTAAAATCACTCTCCACACATACTCAAACCGACTCCCTTGACCGGTATGATTGCACGCAGATAAATTACAAGGTCCTAATCTTGAATTTAGCATTAGTCTAGAGTAATTATATGTTATAAGCAGTGTCATTATACCATGTACCATTTGAAGAAAAGTATAAACACACATGAGACAGCAAGTTTTATGTCAATTGTATTTATTGAAACGAAACAAGCATAAGTAGCCGTTCTAGCTCAGTTGGTAGAGCGCGTGGCTTTTAACCACGTGGTCGTGGGTTCGAGTCCCACGGATGGCGTTCATACGGCATGATCGGCTGTCAAACTCCCGCCTAATCATGCCTCTATTTTTTTTGTTAATTAGTTATATCAAAAGATTATAAAACCAGAATAATAAAAATCGTGCAGATATGTAGAACGAATTAGACCTGAGCTAAATTCGGTGAATCTTCTAACATTCACATCAAAGCACACAATTTAATAAAGCATGTTAATTTGTATAGCATCAACAGTTTTTGATTGATTCAAAGCTACTTGGAGATAAATAAATAATGGCTTGGTCGCATCATAATTGTTGCGTTAAAGAGAATCCTAAATCGACCCATTTATCTATAATTGAGTTGAAATTGCGGCTTCTAATTCGATGTAATGAAATGCATGATATAAACACTTGCACACAGGAACTGAATAGGATTTATGCCCACGTAGAGACAAAGGTGATCCTGAACACGTTATCTAGTTGTACAAAAGACGTTTTTTGGTAAGCAGCTGTCTGCATAATTATATGAACTTCCTATACATCATGCCTAAAAAGATTTAGCCAAAAGCATATCAGGGTCAGTAAGTATGATGGTACACTTGGTGTCGCAATAATCATCAAATGTTATTTTATATAGAACAGTGAATGAAGTTATTTGTATCAACGACGACTCTTGGGCCTCGTTAATGTTTCACCTTGTAGTATATATGATGGATAAAACATATGTTCTCATGCTATACATTTCAGTTAGAGTGTTGTTGTCTTCCTTATCCTCTATAAACATAATATTGTTCTTAATTTGTTTTTGCTAGTATGTCGGTTGTTTAGACGAAAACTCAAGTATATCTATTTTATATCCAAATGATATTATCTAAAACCAATCAAACAGTGCATCAAACAGTTAAAACATGTGTGATTACACCCAAATTGTGCATCATTTGGACCATTGAAGACCAACATGTATGTACTTATCCAAAAGAGAATCACAACAATGCAAAGCTAAGTGCCCAAGTAGGTGTTTTCTATATACTGATACTAACATCTTGATTCATGCCAACATAACAAACTTTGTGTTGTATATTACGTGTATTGCTATTAGAGACAAACAAACAATATGTTAATAATAACAAGAAAGTGAAGTGTAGAAAATGATACCGTAATTCTTTTGATAGTGGAGACTCAAAAACACAAACAAGGAAAATGTTGAGGCCTGTGATGCTCACAGTTTCCTTAAGACAGATTCGTCCTCTCCACGGTGCTCGAGAATCGTGAACGTCTATCTCCCAGGATACAACAACGGATAACTCCGTTAGCACAAACGGGTTATCAAGGCGAACCAAAATCGTGTCTTCCCTCTATTACGAACCGATACAAAATGAAACAACATCGAGGTCAACAACGAAATGAGAGGAATAAGTTATGTATTTTCGGTGTGTCAAAAAATTGAAAGGACACTCTCAATATATAGGGGAAGGAGGTGAAGAAAAAACGGTCGGATTAATTAATACAATTAATCATACTAACGGCCCATAAACACATAGTTAATTTGGTGGTTACAAGACCAAACATTAACCTTGTGATTAACTCTCATTATTATTCATGATGACCATCAATTGTCATTCAAACAATTTGACCAATTTTTCCGACACTTTGAACTAACAAACACAGCCTAAAAAATAAATCACAAGCTAGAAAGAAACACCGAACGTCGACATGTGTTGCTTCAACAAAGAGATTGATCAAAATGCCTTTAACTTCAGCCAACTAAATTCATAAGTGCAGATTATAATCAATTCTTTATAACGTAGCATATCTAATACAAGCTTAAAGCACAATAAGGTCTACCTTTTATCAAAATTCTCTCTGAGAGTTGGCTTTCATAATAATCTTACAAATTACAACAAATATTCAAAGAGGAGCAGCCATCATAATTTGGCA
Organism: Artemisia tridentata subsp. tridentata; assembly: GCA_021014915.2. NCBI lineage: Eukaryota > Viridiplantae > Streptophyta > Magnoliopsida > Asterales > Asteraceae > Artemisia > Artemisia tridentata. Next base: position 347,821,809 of record CP139506.1, on the reverse strand, counting down.
GCATCAATGTTCCTCATGTTTGGTTATTTAGAAAGAAAACCAGAAAAACTAGAAAAAGAAAACAAATGTATTATCATTATTCTTTCATCCAAAATTTGCTGTGCATGCCAATTATGCATGCAAATAATCATCGATCTTAAGGGAAAACGCCTAATCGATCTATGCCAATGCTGTTCTCTTGACCTCATAGTCATCGAGGTTAAGGGCTTCCAACAGCTTTGGCCATGATTCTGGGATCCCTCCAGGCAAGTCAAACTACATGTAAGATCATTATCAAGTCAAATTGCAACTATTTCCTTTCTGTCAGGTTTTCAATTTATATACCTATACTTGCCAAAGGTCAAAACTTGCTACATTTACTTTTGAGTCATTGACTCCTCAAGATTTCCTCAAGTTATCATCATTATGCATGTTCCTGAAAGTATTTTCGACAATTGCTGCCGGTACCCGAAACACTTTCTTTGAACCACTGAGTCTAGTCTAAACTCAACCGTTACAGTTTTAATTATAGGAAAGGCGGAACTAAAAAGTGAAGTTGCACAACAGATGGGTTGGATAAAGAGTCGGGGTCAAAATGAATAACTTCCAACCAGAAATCAAATAAGCAGGGCAATGTTGACCATCAACATTTTTTGTCTACTTTTTTGAATTTTGAATATTATTGTATCCAGTGTATGATTACAAGTTTATAGTCCATATTATTTGAATAAAAATCTACTTTCTTTTTAGACTTTAGGAAGTTATAGGCATTTGGGAAGTATATTGATGATCAGTGTGTTCTTGTACTTACCATTAAACACTTGCACGCAGGAACTGAATAAGATTGATACCTAAATTGAAACAAAAGTTGATCCGATCCACTGATCCTGAACACGATATTCAGTTGTACAAAAAACGCTTGATGGTAAGTAGCTGTCTGCATAGTTGTATGAACTTCCTATACATCATGCCTAAAAGGTTTTAACCAAAAGCATATATTATTTCTCATTATTCCCACATGGCCATATTGCAGGGTCAATAAGTATGATGGCTCACTTGATGAAGCCCCCATAATCATCCTAGAACATGGTATTTTATGTAGAAAAGTAAATAAATATGTGCGTGTTAAGAACGACTCTTGGGTCTCTTAAATGTCTCAGTTTGTAGTATATATGTGTAAACATAGTCTTCGTTCTTTGTTTTTACTAGTATGTCGGTTATTTGGACGAAAAGTCAAGTATAGCTATTCGATATCTATATGATATATTCTAAAACCAATCAAAACATCGACCCAAAGTACACATATATATAGGCATACTATACACTCTAGCTAACCATAGTTTTGCAAGATGGTTAGCCAGTAGCCCTATGCCCAACAATAATGAAGAAATTTGAAACGATATTACTTGGTACATTAAGATGACCAAAAAATGTTGCCCTCAAAACTAAATAAAAAGTTGTTCCTTTTTTTTTTTTTTTTTTTTTTTTTAGTTCTAGTTCTATATAATAATCCGAGTACCAAACTACCAATAGAGTATTGTTTTTATATACAGTTTTTTGTTGGCGTGATGTCCGACCTTCGACTGTTATGATCACAAGAACCGACGCCAATCCCTCCTCAAGCTGTGCTTGCATTTTTCATTGCATTTTTCATTATCATACAAGAAAAGATTGTGAAGAAGAGAAGGTCCTTTTATACCTTGCAACTTAACTGCTTTGAAATATGTTATTAAGCCAAAAGATTACAAATTGCCGTTCTAGCTCAGTTGGTAGAGCGCGTGACTTTTAACCACGTGGTCGTGGGTTCGAGTCCCACGGATGGCGCTGGGGTAGCCTGACGAGTGTGCTAGCATCCTTTTCTTGTTAACCTTTTTTGAAATAAAAATGAAAATAAATCTCCAAAGAAAAGAGATGTAATTTTTTTTCCTATAAAATTATCTCTGATATCATGTTGTTTGTTATGCTTAAAGAAAAGCGAAAGAGATGTAATTTTTTTTCCTATAAAATTATCTCTGATATCATGTTGTTTGTTATGCTTAAAGAAAGGCCGAGGTTTAGTTAGTCTCCATTAGTTAATATGGTGCAAAAATGGTCGTATCGATCTCCTTGTAGCTTAAGACTTTCGTTTGTTTTTTTTAGAAGAAACATTTTTTTCCTCTTTTCACTTCTTTTGTCTGTGGGCACACAGAGTTTCTTGTTTGTTATTTTGCAGATATAAATGTTTCTTTTCACTTCTTACCTCTTTAAAAATTAGACATAAACTTTCACTTCTTCAACACAAACCATATCTATTTCTCTTTAATTTTTTTCTTTCAAAAGCACAAAAAATAAATGGGTTTCTTCCTTGCAGATGAAGACTTTAGATGTACCTCTTCTTCTGCAGACATGGTTTGCAGATGAAGACATCAAACCTCTGAAAAAACAAAACGACACCTTAAGAGGTACTCCATGGGTTCCATAAGACTTCCAAAATCTAATCAGAACATTTGCATGAATCATGATAGTATGATATAGCCTTTATATTTAACTTTCATTTTTGATGATCCGAATGTTCTCTTTTTGGCAAAAACAAAATTTGAATTATAACCATTCCAAACCTATAGACTTAATAACCTTACACTAACGTCTTGGATCAAGTCAGCGAAACAAACTTTGAACTAACAAAAACAGTCAAAAATATTAATCACAAGCAAGAACAGATTTAGTATGATCGAAGAGATTGATCAAGATGTCTAACTCTAAATAACTATGAAGTAATTCGCCGTTCAAAAAAATAAAAAAAAAAAAAAAAAAAAACTAAGAAGTAATTCATAAACACCAGGTCCTTCATCACAGACTCGGAAATAAAAAGGTAATATCACCAAAAAGAGTTTAGGTCTCGTAACACTGCTGTATATAGTAACATTTCTAATACAAGCTTCAAACACTTTTAAGGTCTATCTTCTTTCAAAATTCTGTCCGAGAGTTAGTTTTCATAATAATATTACAAATTACAACAAATATTCAAAGGGGGGAGCAACCATCATAATCTGACGGCATATCAATGTTCCTCATGTTTGGTTATTTAGAAAGAAAACCAAAAGAACTAGAAAAAACCAAGAGTATTCTCATTATTCTTTCACCCAAAATTTGCTGTGCATGCCGATTATGCATGCAAATAATGATCGACTATAAGGGAAATCGCCTAATCTATGCCACAGCTGATCTCTTGACCTCGTACTCATCGAGGTTAAGTGCTTCCAGCAACTTTGGCCATGATTCTGGGATCCCTCCAGGAAGATCAAACTCCATTAACTTGCCTTGATCTCTATAGAAGCCCTCAACAGGTTGACTCTGCACAACCAAACGGGTATAAAAATTAATCATCATTCTCATAAGATGAAAGTCTATATTCAGAGATGGAGACATGAGCCACCATGCAAGATTTGTCAAAGTTAGAATGCAAATATTTCCATTTGGAAACTTTGCAGATTACAGTTCCCAACTTCTAATTGTGGTCACCCAAAAGTTGCAACAACTACATTGACTCCTCAAGAGTCAGGACTCAAGACACCTTCAATTTATCATTATTCAATGTCGTGAGGGTATTTTAGACACAGAATGAGTAATTTCCAACTGTGAATCAGAATAGGTAGGGTCAGAATGGCCATCAACAGTTTTGTCTACTTTTGGATTTTGGATCATCGTATCAGTATCAAGTATGATTACATAAAACTTATATTATTTAAACAATAATCTACTTTCTTTTAAAAATCTATTAGGACGATATAAGCATTTCAATGCCCGCTGAACCCATTTGACCCATTCCATTCTAACCAATTATTTCCCATTCGACCCATTATCAAACAAATACAGCCCGAATTGACCCATTTCCATACAAAATATTAATATAGGTGGGTATCTATTTCCAAGTAAAATGTTAAAGAATGACTTTCAAAAGCAAACAAATATAAATACCTTTTCTTGGTAAATACGAAGACGCTCTTTGACCACCTCTTCAGTGTCATCAGCACGAGTAACAAGCTTGGAGGCACAGTGTGAAGGTGGAAGAAGTGGGGCCATGCTCATTCCAGGTCTGCCGTTCTCAGCCTTTGCATTAATTGAGGCCACATTGAAACCTTTTCCACATTCACTGCATATCCTTCTGCCAAGACATTTCTCAACCAATACATCTTCCCTAAGTTTCAGATTCACCACCAGATCAATTTCTGTTACTTCGTTTAGAATTTCCTGCATATACAAAAACATAGAAATTAGATATTGAAGAACACAATGATGATAAATGGACGCCAACGTCATTATAACCCTGATTACTTTGGTGAAACTCTAATGTTATTGCAATGGTCATACACACAAAGAAAATAGGTTTCCTTTCTTCTTGGCAACAGTCATGCACATATAGAAAACAATGATGTTCCAATAAATGTTAACTAGTAAGTTTTTGTGTTCACGCTCCATATAACTTGAAACTATTGACCTATTGACCTAACTCGTAAGACCATCTCTTGAAATGACAGCTTCTAATAATTTAAGGCATATCTATAAACTTGGTACAGCCTTAATTCCTGTCCCTCTATTTGTAAAAATGAAGTCATGGGCAGTCATTCTTATCTAAGCCACAAATGTATACATCATAAGTACTCTTTGTGGATAATTTATCTTTGCAAAAACCAAAAAAAGTAAACATCTCCTTTCTAGCTCAAAATTGCCACTCAAGAGGTACATGGAGTATGGGATAAAAAAAAAAAAAAAAAAAAAAAGGATTGTTTTTAGTTTCAGGAGTCACAAACTACAGAGCATCCAAGGAGCTAATATGCTTCAATCTGGTAGTATATAAGATACTTACAGCTTGTCTAATAGTTCGAGGAAACCCATCCAATATAAATCCTGATTCACCTTTCGCTTCTCCAGCTTCTAGCCTCTTAGATAATAAGTTGAATATAATTTCATCAGAGACTAACTTCCCTTGATTCACTATCTCAGCAAGCTGCAAAACATACAACGAAACATACACTGTGAAACGAAGAAAGAATCAGAAAGTTACCGTCATTCATTTGTCAAAAGCTGATACCAACGGTTTATCAATCTTTACAGCTTCAATAACGAATAATAGATACTCCCCATTTCATAACCAATGTAAAATTTTGATAAGCACAAGTTTTACGAGACTTTGACCAGTATGCAAGAAGGATGATATATATTAAACTTGTGGACCAAGATCAAAACCATCAAACTATATGAGGGTCTAAGAGGTAACTTTGGAGTAAATCTCGTATATTGATATTGATGCGTTTATTCTGGGACGAAGGGATTAGTTTTAGTTTCATAATAAGTAGACATCCAACCAAAGTTCAAATTAAGGATCCTTGTACCTAGTGACAAATGATTAATACAGTATTATTTTTTTAAACCGCAAGCAAAGTTCTATATGGCTACATATATGCAAACACACAGTTAAAACACATTACTTTAAACTCCTTATAACACATATAACCATTGTTCTAAAATATCACAGAGCCAGAGTAAGGCTAGCAAGTGTAGTAAGATGATAAATTAAACAGCTTTACTCGTGTAAAATCCAAAATCATATAACCTATTCATTTCTCTGATTTTAGTCATTGCACCTCTTTTTAGGGTGGTGTTTGTTTAAGCTTATTTGTGGGCTTATGAGCTAATGTGATTTTGGCTTAAAATTTACAGCTTAATATGAAACCTGTGGGCTTATATAGCTTACTATATCATAATAAGGTAATATAAGCCCATAAGCAGGAAAATTAAAGCTTATGAAAAATAAGCCGAAATCACATGTTATGTTTGGCGCAATGGGCTGATGCTGGGGCTGCAGCTTATATTATAAGTTTGAAGCTGGAGCTTATATTTTTACAAAGCTGTTTGGCGAATTAGTTGTAGCTAAAGCTTATTAATGTGAAATCGCATAAAATTACATCAAATTAGATTCAGATATATTTTCAGCTTTTGCGTGATGATCCATTATATTTTGAAGGGTATCTAAGTAATTTGACTATCTATAAGCCCCCCATAAGTCCGGTTCAATTGGCTTGGGCTTATGAAGGCTTATGGCTTATAAAAGCTTCCATACGCCTGTGTGACAAACAAAGATTATTTTATAAGCTAGCTTATTTTAAAAGCTCAAGCCCCTATAAACTCCTATGCACCCCGCGCCAAACACATCCATAAGCTCATAGGCCCACAAATAAGCTTAAACAAACACCCCCTTACACTTGAGTCATCGTGTCCCATCTGAGTAACTATATAAGCAAAACCCCTTTATAAAAATGACAACCATGTTAAATTTATGTATAAAGGTACAAAAAGACCGGAACAAAACCAAAAAACAAGATCTATATGAATTTTTTTATATATACCTGAGTAGAAAGAGGTCCTTGAGAAGATAATTCATTCCTCACAAGATCACCAGTAGCAATATGAGGAACACCCAAAAGGTTAGACAATCTACTAGCATAAGTCCCTTTACCCACACCAGGTACACCCAAAAACACCCATTGAAAGTTGTTTCTTGGCCCACAACCTTTTCCATCTGATAAACTAGATTGGATATCGGATACTGCTGCAGTGGTTGTGGATAAGGATCTTCTTTTGATGATTGTGGATGTGGGTTTCATCAGGCGGGTGAGTGCCGCCATTTTTTATGGTGGCGGCTGACTCGATAATTGTTTAGAATGAAGAAGAAGAAGATGGAATGAAAATGAATGAGGAAATGGGGATCTACAATTGATGAGGTATTCTTGCATAGAATATGCCTTGCGTTTACAACTACTTTTTTACCTACTTTTTTTTTTTTTCCCTACTTTTTTACTTTTTTACCATCTACTTTCTTTTCTTTTTTTTTAACGAAATACCATCTACTTTCTATCTGATAGACTTGCACACATTCTACTTTCATTCGCACACTCCTATCTACAACTAGTTAAAGCATAATATATAACCAGTTAATGCAGTCCCAATCAAAAACTAAAATGTGCAAATCATTTCTCATCTTTTAGGCTATGTTTGGCGCACGAGCTTATCAGAGCTTATCGTAGCATGAACTTATTTTTTTAGAAAAATAAGCTACCATTGAAAATAAGTCTCGTTTGGCTGACACGGCTTGAAGGAGCTTGTTAAAAAAATAAGCTACTAAATAAAATGCTAGTTGTACTAGCATGTAAAAAAAAGCTCCAGCCACCTGCTCCAGCAACCAGCTCCAGCAACCCGCTCCAGCTCCTACTTGTGCCAAACATACCCTTAACCATCTTCAAATTGGGCTGCTTGTTTGCTTTTGAGAGATATGATTAGGAAATATAGCTAGTATAGGTATAGCCCTCTATTTTAAGTGATTGGGTGGTATAACCTACATGATGAAGCCTTGTATATGATCTCATAGTCTATTGTGGATGTTGGCTGAATGGATATGAGCTCTCGTGTATCAAGGATTGTATATCATGAGGTTATGATGTTGGTGAATAAAGGTGAACATTGAAGAATTTTATGGGTATGTTTGGCAACAATAGCTGTTGCTGGTGCTGGTGCTGGTGCTGGTGCTGGTGCTGGTGCTGGTGCTGGTGCTTGTGCTGGTGCTGTTGCTGATGCTGAAAAAGATTAAAATTGCAGATTTTTTTTTTTTTTTTTTTTAGTGATGTTTGGCAAACTAGCTGAAATTGTAAATTAAAAGTGTAAAATGATATAATTGGAGATTATTTTGTGAAAAAAAGAAAGTTGTAGCCCCCATAATCTTTCATAAGTTAGTTCAAGGAGCTTTTATTTTTGGAGATTATTTTAATTATAATCTTTCATAAGTTGTTCAGCCAAACAATGCAACTTTTTAGACAAAAGATTATTTTGTGAAAAAAAAAGCTGTAGCCCCCATAATCTCTCATAATCTGTTGTCAGAGAACTGGAAGCTGCATCAGAGGAAGTTATCAGACATCTGTTATTTGCAGTTTTGTTTTGTTTCCTGTTCTTTATGTCCTCTCTATACTATGCTTCATTATTGATGTACTATGTTTTTTATGTTTACTATATGTTGTTTCAAAAAAAAATAATAAAAAAAAAAAAAAAAAAAATTAAAAGTACAATGATAAGCTATTTTAAAAAAGATTTTTGTTATATCATGTTACTTTGTATTTCTACCTTTCCTATTTACCTAACCAAAAAAAAAAAAAAGTACGTGTATTCCACTTATTATCACTTTTCATCTTAACATTCAATTATGCCACTTGTTAGGAGTCAGTGATTAGGAAGATTAGTAAGAATGAAAAGTATGAAGGAATATCATTTGGTGGTTGAAATCCCATTATATGGCATCTTTGGTTCATGTAGTTGCGTCAATCTATACCACCTCCTGCACCATAGGCGTGTTATAGGGGCGATATCATGGCTATAACTTGTGTAATTTTTTATTTTATTTTTCTTCTTTCTTTTCGAATGTAAATTAAATAAAAGGTAGAGTGAGTGTGTTCGTTTTGTTGTGTGTTACTGGAATGTTATGAGAGTCGATGGTTCCTTTTGGTGTGTGTTATAAGAATGTCAGAGGGTAAAAATTGATGTGATGAAGTGAATAACACGCCTATAACTACTACTGCAACTAGCACCCTTAGAGGGTTCAAACTTTACTAGTTGAATATCTTAGAGAGATTATTAGAGAAAGTCAAGAAAAAATAAGGAAGAAACACTTGATTTTTTTTAGGTAACCTTATTAAGGTTCTTTCTATTTTTGCCTGTTTATCTATCGTTTTTGTAAGCTGAGAGGTAAGCATTGGATTGCATATGCCACCTCGTAAAGATTCCCGTTGGTTACTTGGCATGTAAACACCGTACTTCTCATACTATATTGCAAGATTCATGAAGCGTTCGACTCATGAGATTCAAACTTAGATAGGAATGTAGAAACCTCTTATTAGGGTTACCAAACTGTTATCGCTAGATTGCTACTGAGTTGTATCTTTTTCTTGGAAATTTGTTCATAAAGTCGAGTTGTTATATTGCCAAACTTTAGCTTGAATTCATTTAGATGCCCAAAACTTAAAAGCTTACTTGTGTTGGTTTGAACGTTTGTTTCAATCTAAACCGGCTTGATTAATTGACACTTTTATATCGTATTTGATTACCGATGTTAAATATTAATAGAAATACCAAGCTTGATGTTAATAGACTTAAAAACGTTGAAGCTTCAATCGACTCTGCATGGTGTGATACTTTTATTGTATGTAATTGTAAAGATGTGATTGAATCAACCTCACAAATACATTGAGGTGAGGATCTCATTATATATAGAATATGTTACAACCAATACTCCTATAATCATGGAGATAAATAAAGATACAAATAAATACAAATCAATTACATTAAATATATAATTCTAGAATCTTCAACTAATACCCCCCCTTCAATCGAAACGGTGGTGGTCCAAGACGAAGCATTGAGCGAAAGGTTTCAAACTGAACGCGCGGAAGACTTTTTGTGAATATATCCGCCACCTGAAGATTGGTTGGAACGAACTTGGTATAAAGTTTCCCTGAATGAACAAGTTCTCGAATAAAATGATAATCTAAATCAATATGCTTAGCCCGTTTATGAGAAATAGGATTTTGAGTCATGAACAAGGCACTCTTATTATCACAAAGCAACGTGGGCCGGTCAGGAGGTAAGGCGTGCAACTCCCGCAAAAGATGAGTGATCCATACAATTTCAGCAGCAGTGTTGGCCATAGCACGATATTCGGATTCACAACTGGAACGTGAAACAGTAGGTTGCTTTTTAGCACTCCAAGACACAAGATTTCCACCAAGAAAAATAGAATAGCCATATGTGGATCGACGAGTCTCCAAATAAACGCGCCCAATCAGCATCAGAATATCCAATGATAGAAGTATGGTGCGGGCGAGTGTAAGTGAGGCCGAAAGAAATGGTGCCCTTTACATACCTCATAATTCTTTTAACAGACTGAAAATGAGCTACGGTGGGAGACTGAAGAAATTGTGAAACCTGATTGACAGCATAAGATAAATCTGGTCTCGTAATCGTTAGATATTGTAATGCACCAACCAATGAACGGTATAAAGTAGGATCTGAGAAAGGCAACCCGTCTGTAGTGAAAGACTCATGAGGAGCTAGTGGAGTGCTAACCGGTTTGGAATCATAAAGATTTGCACGAAGAAGAATATCCTTAGCATATTTTGATTGTGTGAGAAAAAGACCAGAATCTGTATAAGCAACCTCAAGTCCCAAGAAGTAATTTAAGTCACCAAGATCCTTGATGGCAAACTCATGATTTAGACGGGTGATAAAAGTAGTAATGGCGCTTTCCTCATTGCCCGTGAGAATAAGATCATCCACATAAACAAGTAGATACATAATGCAAGATGCACGGGAAAAGACAAATAATGAAGTATCGGCGCGGCTGCACGTAAAGCCATAGTGAATAAGGAAAGTGCTTAAACGTTGAAACCAAGCACGAGGCGCTTGTTTGAGACCGTATAAAGCCTTAGAAAGTTTACACACATGATTAGGAAATTGAGGGTTGATAAAACCTGGTGGTTGTTCCATGTAGACAGTCTCATGCAAATTGCCATTGAGGAAGGCATTTTTGACATCAAGTTGATGCAACTTCCACTTGTTTAGGACAGCCAAGGATAATACAATTCGAACAGTGGATGCCTTGACAACAGGACTAAAGGTGTGAGAGTAGTCGAGTCCTGGAATTTGAGTGAAACCTTGCGCCACTAATCGAGCTTTGTAACGTTCAATAGTTCCATCCGAGTGATATTTAATGCGATACACCCATTTGGAACCAACAACGTTGGTAGAGAATGGGCGAGGGACTAAAGTCCAAGTTTGATTTTGTCTTAAGGCCTCAAGTTCTTCATGCATGGCGGCCATCCACTTGGGATCTTTAGCACCTGTTTTGAATCCACGAGGTTCACTGATGGTCGATAAAGCAACATGTAAAGCATGAGTGGTGAGAGAAGCCAAGTCAACTTGATGCTTGGGTTTAAAAGTACCAACCTTTGAGCGTGTGACCATCGGATGACCAGTATTAGGGGCCGCGACTAGTGGTGAGGAAGAAGCAGCTGGTGTATTAGGTGATAATACATCAGCATGAGGTGATGGTGTAGGAGTAGAAGGCGTTGATCCTGATGAATCATGCGATGGACCAGGTGGATCGGTTGGTGGATCATGTGATGGGCCTGGTAGATCAGGCTGTGGCCCACAAGAGGAACACAGTTCAGGGCTTGGAATATGGAAAAATTCCTTGATGGGCGCAAAAGAGGAGACTGTAGGCGGAGAAGTTGTAGTGGCCCCAGGCAATTCCTCAATAAATGTAGTAAGATCCAGTTTGGACATATGTGTATTGCATGATGAATGGCCAAAAGGAAATACCAACTCATTAAACCGGGCATGGCGCGTGATAAACACACGAGAAGTTGTTGGATCAAGACAACGATATCCTTTATATTGCGAACTATATCCAATAAAAACACACGAGATGCTTCGAGGTTCAAGTTTATGTTTAGAATAGTCACGCAAATATGGAAAAACTTGACACCCATAAACCCGGAAATTAGAATATTTAGGCTCCTGATTGAATAGCAGCTGAAAAGGGGACTTGTTGTCCAATAGTGGCGTAGGCAAACGATTTATTATAAAGGTTGCCGATTGAAAGGCATCGACCCAATAACATGCAGGAAGACGAGCATTAAATAACATGGCGAGACCTGTCTCAACAATATGCCTGTGTTTACGTTCCGCACGCCCATTTTGTTGAGGGGTGTACGGACACGAGAATCGATGAAAGGTGCCATTATCCTCAAAAATTTTGCGAACCGTGTGATTCACAAATTCCGTGCCTCCATCACTTTGAAAAACTTTGATTTTCCTTGAACATTGTGTTTGAACAAGGTTAATAAAAACCCGAAGAACCGAGTAAAAACCTGTCTTGGTTTTAAGCGGATAAAACCAGGTAAACCGAGAATAATCATCAATAAAAACAACATAATATCGATAACCATCCGTTGAACATATGGGAGCCGGACCCCATAAATCACAATGAACCAAATCCAAAGGATAAAAGGAACGTTTTAAATTAACATCAAATGAAAGTCTTTGCCCCTTTGCCAATTGACAAGGAGTACAAACAGATGGTTTAGGCAACAATGAAGTAACAGTCAAGGCACCTAACTTATTCAAAATTGAAATAACGTCAAATGAAACATGGCCTAAACGAGCATGCCATAACTCGAAGGAGGCTTTATTAGAAACTATAGCAGTAGAAAACAAAGCTTGGGGATCATCCTTGAGCACATAAAGTCCATCTTCACACGTACCTTTAGCAAGAACCTGCTTTGTTTTCCGATCCTGAATATGGAAGAAGGATTTAGAAAACAAGACATCAATAGAATGATCCGTGGTTAGTTTGCTAATAGATAGCAATTTATTGGTGAGATTTGGAATGACAAGAATATTGTGCAAAGATATATTATTGGCTATGGTAGATGAACCTGTATGAGTTATGGGGAGTTTCTTACCATTCCCGAAAACAACCTGATGATTACCTTGATAAGGAGCCGTGTGATGAAGAGTATCCGGAGTGGGAGCCATATGATCGGTGGCACCAGAATCAGCATGCCAATCTGGAGTATTATGTGTAACATGACATTGAGCATGGAAGGCCTTGGCTAAGGATTCATCAGATGAGGTGGCGTGCGAGGCATACGTGGAGAGATTGGGACAAGCAGAGGCGTAATGGCCATTGGTACGACACAGTTGACAGTGTGGCGGCCTTCTACCTTGTCCACGACCCCAGCTATTGTTATTTGAACCACGAGAATAACCACCGCGTGACGAGCGGCCGCGGCCTGAATAAGAAGAGGTTCGCTGCTGTTGTGCCTGAAACGCAGCCGGGGGAGTTTGGTGCCCATGTAGCGACTGTAAAAACAGTTCATGGCTCTCGGCCTGGGCAATTAAATCACGAAAAGCAGGGGCAGGTTTGGTTGTTCGTATAGCAGTCGAAAAAACTTCAAAAGAGGGTCCCAAGCCACAAAGAAACCAATGTAATTTATCGATGTCAACCACAGGATGACCAATGGCCGAGAGCTGGTCACAGATAGCCTTAAACCGACGCGAAAATTCAGTGACTGTGGATGTACCTTTGGAAAGTTGTCGGAGAGAATCCCGCAATGATTGGACGCGTTCAACGGACGCGTTACTATAAGCATTCTCAAGTGCAAGCCAGATATCTCGCGCAATAGTGAGACCCAAAACCTCAGCAGCTGCCTCTTCGGTGAGAGAAGAGAGCAGAAAAATAGCGGCTTTTTGATCGGCTTCGTTCCAAGCCGTGGCTTCCGGATTGGCAATGATCTTGTCTTCAACAGAAATAGTGGCCGACAAGGCAGAGGAGGACCCATCGATATGGTTTGACAACTTGTGATAAGTGAAGAGAAGAACCATATTTTGGTGCCAAACAAGATAGTTGGAAGAGGATAACTTGATACTTGTTAAATGACTGAAGGTATTCATGGATGAATTATTGAGAAGTGAAGAGGCAGCCATGGGAGCAGAAAGAGGAGAAGGGTTAGAAGGTGGTGATTTAGGAGGAGGAGTGAATGGCTGATACCATGTAAAGATGTGATTGAATCAACCTCACAAATACATTGAGGTGAGGATCTCATTATATATAGAATATGTTACAACCAATACTCCTATAATCATGGAGATAAATAAAGATACAAATAAATACAAATCAATTACATTAAATATATAATTATAGAATCTTCAGCTAATAGTAATCTTGTATAGCCCATTTGTTAGTCGTACCTTATATTGTGACAACTGGTAATTTAGGGAGCCATTTTATTACTGCATTTCTAAAAATTTAACGACGTAAACATTTTGAACGTGACCTTTTGGAATTATGTTGAGTTTGACTCGTATTTTGGATTATTTATATGGATTATTTTGTCGTTAAATTATTTGCGTGGCATTAATTTAGGCACTACTCCGACTCCGGCACTAGGAAACCTAATAAGTCGAGTTTAAACGAGAAACGATCACGTTTTATTTTATAAACGTATTTATTATCAAACTTTATGGAAAAACATTTTTAAGACGAATGGTAACGGTTAAAAATTTATTCGGTGACGTTTAGTATTTTTCGGGAATAAAAACTAGTAACCTCGGGAAAGTATCTTAAAAATTTCTCCGCTAGTCCTTGCACCGACTCCTCAAGTGAAATTAAATAATACATAAGGACTACCTTGCAATTTCCGGTTTATATAACCCCAAAACCCTAACCCTATTCTTATTATTATTTCATTATTTCATCTTCAACCTCTCTCCCTCTCCTCTCTTGACAGCCGCCGCCGGCCACCCCTCTAACACCACCACCGCCTCTCCTACAACCACACCACCACCACCAAAATAACCCTCACACTCTCCTCTCTCTTTTGATACTACTCACGCGCCTCAAAAACAACCACAACCATTCGTTATTTTTGATCCGCCGCTATCAAGGCCTACCACCATCATTTCCATACTCTAAACATATAGATCGAGTGAAGATACGGTAAGAAATCGCGTTTTTACGCGTGGGTTGACTCACCACCGAGTCAACTCGTGGTTTCTTATTATTTTTCGGGTTAAAAACAAATGGGTTTTGATATTTTCTTATGTTTTGAACAAGTAAAAATTGGTTGGTATCGATATAGGGTCGTGTGTGTCGCGTTTTGTGGTGTCATCTTGAAACCGTGAGTATAAGCTCACGGGTTTGAGCTTATTTTTGGGCTTATGATACTTGTGTTGTGATGTTTATTTATTTTATTCTTGTCGAATGATTCTTGCTCGACATCGATTCATATGAGTCGCATAATATTGTTTTGTTGATGTAATCGTGGAGCCGAGAACCCTTTGGGTTCGTTTGTTTTGTTTCGGCATGAAAAGCTTGAGCTGAGACCCTCATGGTCTCGGCAATGCTTGTGGAGTTTAAAACCATTTTGATACTACTCTTGTTGATATTATATTGTTGTTATTATTGTTGTCGAGCCACATCAAGAGAAAAGAGAGTCGAGACATTGTCTCGGCCGGTTAATATTATTATTTGAATTGTTTGAAAGTTTCGTGAGGAAATAAACCCGCGAAAATAATATTGAAATATTGATTGATAAAAATGGGAATCGATTGTGTGACGATTGCTAGTGGACGGGGAATAAGTTAGACGTGAGTCGTAGTCGACCACGAGTGATTGAAGTTGATTAAAGTTTTAAAAACAAAACTAAGGTTTTATAATAAATGAGTTATTAAAAGTTTCGAGGGCACGCAAATCTAAGAGTGCTATTTATGAGAAATAATTATGTTTTGTGGTTCTAGCGCCGAGTCTCGGATTAGTTGACATTAATAAACTCGACCCACATGGTTATCGGACTTATTGGGCTGACGAGTCCAATAAGAGCCCCATAAGCATGTCGGAAGAGATTTATTAATGGGCAATTCATCCTTATGACTTACCTAGTATGATTATTGAGTTTCGGGATAATAAATTACTCGAAAGAATTACGAGACCTATCGAGTTGACGAACTCGATAAGAACTCGACAATTCGTTCGCATAATTTATCAAATCAAAACTTAGTCATACGTCCTGGATTTCGAGTCGTTTCGATCTTAGTTGCTACGTGGCGTGAGTACACTTGAGTCATGTCATGTCACCACTGCACACCCGTCGATACCAAACGCTAATAACGGATATGAGAAAGA
This sequence comes from Artemisia tridentata subsp. tridentata, assembly GCA_021014915.2. Taxonomy (NCBI): domain Eukaryota; kingdom Viridiplantae; phylum Streptophyta; class Magnoliopsida; order Asterales; family Asteraceae; genus Artemisia; species Artemisia tridentata. Next base: position 347,806,064 of record CP139506.1, on the reverse strand, counting down.
AGATTTTGGAATTTAAAACGGAATCTACTTGGGATGGTTTACTTTTGGAAGCTTTTACGTTTGAAGACGATGTTAAGGTTAGTTTACATTATTAGGTTGTGCCGAGTCCGTGAGTGCTGATACTTGAGAGTTGCCGATTACTTTGCTTCAGTAGATCTTGTTTGTGCTTGCGTGCTTGAGGTGAGTTTCATAGCCCCACTTTTACTCTTTTTAAAACGTTTATTTAACTTGGGGAGAAAACATGCAACTCTTTTCTGGACCTGCAACTACTTTTTGATTTGCTTATGTGTTGACTAGTTAAGGGTTAGATTTGCGGTAGATGTTGACTTAGTCTAGGGTAGCAATCCCTTGCTATAATCGTGATGCCTAGCTAAGAATAGATATCTACTTACGACCTAGACCAGGGTAGCAATCTCTTGCTATAGCCATGTTGCCTGGCTAGAGTCGCTTAGGGCCCTACTTGAGATCTCGTTAAGATATTGGAACGATTGGTTTTGGAATGATTTGGTTTTGGAATGATTGATGGAAGTATGGAATCTATCTGCCCTTAGTCCCACATAGCAAATAACTCTATCAGGTCTACTATTAAACTCATGATTAAACCTATGAACTCACCAGCGTTAGCTGACCTTTTTAGCATGTTTTTCTCAGGTAATTGATGAGGTTTACTTTGCTTATTACTTTGGAGGCTTGGCGTATGGCATGGCTAAGGATCAACTTTCACTCTGATAATGTTATGGGGACCTAACTCATATGTTTTCTTTTTGGGCCTTTCTTTAAATACTTTTGGTTGAAATGTAAACTCGAGATATGGATTTTGGAATGTTTTACGTAACACATAATTCTATCATGTTTTTCTATGCTTGTGTCTTATACCAATTTCGTAGCACCCCAAAAACTTGTTTTGTCTTCCGCTGAACCGAATTTTGGGGGTGTTACAGATTGGTATCAGAGCTCAAGGTTATAGAGAACTGGGTTTATTTTCTAAAACCTAGACTATAACCATTTCCAAAAATTGATCCTTGACCAAAACATGCCAGCCTGCCAAGCCGAAGCCACATGATTTGAAAACTGGAATGCTATGATTGGTTTATATTTGAGAACTGGGATATTATGGTTATATGATTGGTTTATATTTGGTATTTATATGCGGTAATTGTTTGGACATGTTAGTATAATGCGGTATTTCTTATTGATTATTTTTGGTTATGACTTTGGTTTTTGAGACTGGCTATTTCACATGCTTATACCTACCCTATGACCATTGTCACAGACGATGCCTTCTTTAGCTCATGATGTCCATGAGGAGATTCCTACTCCTACATCCCGCTTTGGGCGGACTATGATGACATCTGATCAGGACGATCCCTATGAGATCGTTCGACACTCGGCTTTCACATCATCATCAGTTGCTCCTATGCCACATGTCTCACCTACTACTCAGCCATCTTCACCAGTTGGTCGCTCTAGCTCCTTGCGACAGCTTACTCTACACCAGGCTTTAGCCAGAGCCCAGACTCTTCGACTCACTAGCAGCACCACTCACCTGATGAGGTGATCACCATCACCACCTATGCGTGTCACAACTCACTCTTTTCTGTCATCATCACTTGCATCATCATCTCGTAGACGACCTCGCTCACCTACTCCATCATCCCACGACTCACCGGCTCCTCAGCGACGTCGTGTCAGTGACTCACATTCAGAGGGTGATGATGATGATGAGGAGGAGGAGGAGGATGTTGCTCCAGATGAGGCCGCTCCACCAGATCAGGGACTTGCACCCTTAGTGCACTCACCCGAGCCAGACTCTCCCGATCACATACTCGAGCCCGATTCTCTTGAGCATTCTTTCGAGCTAGCATCACCACCTCATTTACCAGTGCCCGACAGCCCACTAGCCCCAGATACTCCATCGGAGGTTGCTTCAGAGACGGCAGCCCATGGAGAGACGGGTCAGATTTGGGGACAGATCGCCGCCTTTGAGCAGAGGATCAGTCAGATATCTGATCGACTAGTGGGGGTCTCTGCAGCTAGGTTCGGAGAGATTGAGAGAGACATGGGAGTGTTGTTTGGTAGGACCACATCTCTGAGGCGTGATCTAGTGGACTGGCGTGATGCATTCAGAGACTTACAGAGAGGACTCTTGACTGCCCGCGACACCAACAGAGCCCTTTGGCATAGGGTCGCCGCGCAGCAGACTTTGATTGATCAGCTTAGGAGTGACTGTGAGGCGGACCGCATTGAGATTACGTCCATGTGGACACAAATGACAGACCTAGAGGCTGCTTTGAGAGAGATTCGCCGTGCTCATGGCTAGTTATGCTTAGATTTATGATGGTTGTACTATCTCTAAACTAAGGAGTCCTTAGTTAGAGGTGTTAGTGTTGTTGATTATCTTTGTTACTTTTTGTTATCAGTATCGTCTTTGAACGATCAGTTATCTTTATCTTCCGTTGTACTTCGAGAAATTTGTTTCGTTATCAGTATTATTATGGATGGAAATTTTTGAGAAATATCGTTTTGAGCATAAATTGTTTATGATGTGAAAGGAATTGTATTCTTATTGTTATGATTAGTATTCGTGTTGGTATTCAACCTTGTGATGACCACTTTCTGGTACGATGTTACATATTGCTTGAAATCTCATGACTCTTATATCTTATTATTCAGATCAATGGCTCCAAGACGATACCCCGTTAGGTCTACCCGTACAAGACCTACTGTTGTCAACACTGGTGGTCGAGGCTGCCGCCCAACTCAAAATCCTCGTGGTCAGAATACCGACAATCAGAATACCAACAATCCAACTAATGAAGAACAAAATGTGAATGATCAGGGTGTCAATGGTCACACTCCACCAAACACCCCTCCTGACAATCAAGCTTTAATTGAACAACTCGTGGCTCAGCGTGTTGCTGAAATCTTAGCTGAGTCTAATCACTCAAATACCTCTGCTGGAACTCCACCACCTGCTAGAAACCGTGGTTGTACCTATAAAGAATTTCGCACTTGTGGGCCAACTGAGTTTGGCGGAACCGAAGGGGTTGTAGTGCTCATGAGGTGGATGGAGAAAATTGAATCTGTGTTCGTTGTTAGTAACTGTGAGGAAAACACCAAGGTTAAGTATGCTACCTTCTGTTTGAAAGACGAAGCATTAACTTGGTGGAACAACTACCTCAAGTCTTGTAACACCCCAACCCGACAAGGGCAAAGGTGTCACATATACGGATTCTTATCAGAACAAACACAGACATTTGACATAAATAATACAATGAAAATCCAAGGTTTACAACTGAAATTAGAACTACAAGCTTTACATTACAAAATTTCTATGTCTAATATAAGGTTCTTCTAGTCATCTTCCAAAAGCTAATGAAGTCTTCTAAAGTCAACACTCTTCACCCAAATCCCAGCTTCCAACTAAACCTGCCGCGGGAAAAGAAACGCGGCTGAGCTACACTAGCTCAGTGAACAGATATAACGGTAACAAACAATAATAATGAAATAGGGAAGATGGAAGGAATCGTACATAATGTAATAATAGATGAGAAGAAATATGAGGGTTATACAGAGATATCAGAAAGTATGGATAGTATCATGAGTAATGGTGAAGTAATCAAAAGATCCCATCAAGCCCAAACATACCAAGCCCAGTACAGAGATAAGTCCAGTATCATGTCATAGGGTGTCAGTAATGAAAGGTAAAGGTCATAAGTCTATAAGGTGCATGGAAAACAGTAATCCTCTACGAGCCCAGAAACATGAACATGAAATCATAATCATACCGCCATGCAGAGAGATGTTCCTCTCACTAATCCCAGAAATCAGAAATATGGAGTGATCAGCTCCCAGAGTTGTGAAAGACGTGTATCGCACACACCATCAGTCACCATGCATATCATAACATATCATAACATGAACATAATACAGAAACAAATCTAGGATGCATCCATACGCCCCTGGTGGCCATAACTCCCAACACACCAAATAAAATACAGAAAAGGGACGGAACAGGTCATCACTCTCCTGCCCTAGAGTCATGCCATCGGTGCATCAATGACATGGACATGAAACCCTCATGCCTAGTGAGTGGCTCGTAGTATCAAACTGTGGGTAAAGGTCAAGTATCATGAATCATGTTTTTAGTTTACTTGCATAGGTCAATATCTTATTTCATAAGTTCATAATCATAGGTTCATAATCATGGTTCATAAGCAAGGTTCATAAGCAAAGGTTCATGATCATGAAAGGTTCAATATCAGAAAGGTCATATATCAGAAATGTTTAATATCAGAAAGGTTCATAACAGAAAGGTCATGTATCAGAAAGGTTTAATATCAGAAGGGTTCATAACAGAAGGGTCATGTCAAAGGTTCATAATATCATGAAAGAAACCAGAAAGGTTCACAGAATCAAAGAACATGGCAGTGAATCAGAAATCAGAAATGAGACGAAGGCACCTTACTAAAGAAGGGCAGAATATCTGTACCTTATTAGGAATGCAAAAACAGAAATAGAAGCACAAACAGATCAGGATCTCTCCTTCTTCACACCTAGAGAAAATAGAAGACGGATTTACAGAAGATTCTAGTCAGATTACCATTTTGGTTTTCCTTTACTTTTTAATAACTTTCTATTTTAGGCAGGTTTCCTCACTTGGCAAGTTTCCATACTTTAGGGTTTCACATGTAATTCTTCCAAAGTTAAAGGTCAAATATGTAATTATCACATTCATTCTTTTTAATCCTTCATTTATTCAGAATGTACGTCTTCAATACTTCAAGTTTGCCAATTTACATTTTATACCCCTTAGTTTACAAAATTTCCATTTAAACCCCTTAATTCATAATTTTACACTTTAAATCCTTATCTTATCCATAATTACCAAACAAGCCTCATATTTTATCAAAAAACATAATATAACTTCAGAATTTCTTATTGTACGAATCCAGCCCTCAAGTTTCAGAAATTTCACATTTAGTCCCTTAAGTTTACAAAACTTATAATTTAAATCATAATTCTATATTAATTACATATTAAGCCCATAAATACTCAAATTTACCCAAAACACTTTTAATATCATAATTTACCCAGAATAACTTCAACTTTCCAGAATTTACACTTTTAGTCCCTCTAGTTTAATTAATTACAAATCATACCCTTTAATTACCATTAATTCATTATCTTGCAATATTTACACATAGGACCCTCAAGTTATATTTTTCTCACATTGTACCAGACCTAAATAATATTTTAAAAATAACCCATGAGTTTCAAAAGTTACAAAACACACCCTTGTGATTTAATTACAAATCGGATTACACTTTTTAAAAACCATTTCAAACCCTAAGCCACACCAATCATTAAACAATAATTGTACCATCATTATACACAATTAATAATCAGATCTAAGCCCAAAAATACTAACCCTAATGCCCGATCCAATTTATTTGATTTCTTCTCTATTTTTCACAAAATCCGGTTTTAAATTAATTCTCCAATAAATCATTTAAGCTTCCATAAATCAAACACATATTTTTCCCAAGTTATATGATGATGTTAGAACCCAGAAAATTTATAAACATAGCTCCAATAAATTGTATCACATATTTTATAATTTAGGTACGTTTTTAAGACCATAATTCACCACGACTTGTTTAGGCTTCAATAATTCGTTTTCTCATTTTTCCCAGACCTTATATATCACATATGGTCTAAATAATTTAACCATGGCACCCAGAAAAATACGTGACACATATTTTGGAATTAAGGTGTGTTTTAACCTACAAAATTCAAAGCGCTATAAAAAACTTTGCATGATTCGAATTTCCCATTTTTACTGAGTCTAATATGATGTAAGGAATGTATGAAAAATATAAAATGAATTTTAGAACGAGTGGAACAAAGATTGGCGAATTAATACCTATCGAGTGGAATAGAACAAGAATTTTCGATGCTCCTTGAATCCGGCCCTTATAAATCGTGATGCTATTTTTCTAGACTTCTTGAGATGCTTAAGAACACAGGAAAAATGATGGTGCACTTCCAGAAATTCGTATGATCAAGGGAGGAATTATTTGTGTGTTTTTGTTAAATCGGCATATTAGGGTTTTTGGGATAAATGAGTTTTGATTGATTTTTAAAAAGAAACCGGTCAAAGGGGAGGGTTAATGGGCCAAGAAATTCGTAATTTTAGCTTAGGGAATAAATTGCATTGATTTGCCCTTTTTAATGCCCTTTTATTACTCTTAATTTACCATAATTAAATCATAAAATTTGAAATTAAACTCTAATTGGCGCCCAAGGGCAATTTGGTAATTTTGTGGCTTGCATAAATGTTAAATGGAGTTGTCAAAATTATTTGGGATCATAACTTGTTCATTGCTAGAAGTTTGGAATTTATTTTGTGCTTTACATATGTTTTATTTAGGTTTTAAAATCCCAGGGCAATTTGGTCATTTTACATGTTATAGAAATTTCAGGTATTACAAGTCTATTGGGAGTGAAGTGGCTTATGCTATGACATGGGATCAGTTCAAGGCATTGTTGATTAAGACCTACTGTCCAAGGAATGAGGTTAAGAAACTGGAAATTGAATTCTGGAATCATAAGGTAAAGGGTACTGACATGACAACTTACAACCGTCGTTTCCAAGAATTGTCACTACTTTGCCCCGAAATGGTTCGTATTGAGGCACTCAATATTGAACGCTACACTGATGGGTTGCCACTAGCTACTAGGAACGATGTGATTGCTGCAAATCCGACTAACCTTCATGAAGCTGTTACCACAGCTCAACGTTTGATGGATTCACTAGTTCTTGAATGTTCTGAAAAGGGGAAAACGGATAACAGGAAAAGGGAGGATCAGCATAAGGGTAATGACCACCCGAACAAGAGATAAGAAGTTGCCAAGGTTTATGCCATTACTGATGGGGAAAAGAAGGGGTATAGTGGAAACAAACCGTACTGCAACCGTTGTAAGCGTCATCATCACGGGCAATGCAGTATTGTGTGCCGAAATTGCTCAAAGATTGGACACATAGCTAAGGATTGCAAATCCAGATCCCTGAACCTGGTGCAATTAACTCAGGGAACAGACTGGAAGGCAAATGTCACTTGTTATGGATGTGGGAAGAAGGGACACTATAAGAATGAGTGTCGTGGACAGTGGAACCAAGGAAATCAGGGAAACCCAGGAAATGGAGGAAATCAGGGAAATCAAAGAACCGGAGGAAATCGAGGAAATCAAGGCGCTGGAAATCAGCAGGGAAATGTGGGAGCAGCCCAAGGAAGGGTGTATGTTATTGGGAAGGAGATCAAGGAGGACCCGAATGTTGTTACTGGTACGTTCCTTCTCAACAACCGTTATGCTTCTATATTGTTTGATACTGGTGCCGATAGGAGTTTTGTATCTACTACATTTATGCCCTTGCTCGAAAATCCCCCGACAGCCTTAGGTATTGAGTACAATGTCGAGTTAGCAAATGGGAATCTTGAAAGGATAGACACTATTATTCGCGGCTGTACGTTGAATTTCTTAAACCATCCATTCAACATCGATCTCTTACCCGTTACCTTAGGAAGTTTCGATGTCATCATCGGCATGGATTGGTTATCCAAGTATCATGCTAATATCATCTGCGATGAGAAGATAGTTCGGGTGCCCTACGGAAAAGAAGTCTTGATCATACAAGGGGATAGGGGTGATCGTGGAGGTCACTCCCGATTGAACATCATCTCCTGTACAAAGGCTCAGAAGTACGTAGAAAAGGAGGTTACCTCTTCTTGGCCCGGATTTCTGAAAGTAAAGGAAAGGAGAAAAACGAGAAATGTATTGAAGATGTACCCATCGTCAGAGATTTCCCAGAAGTATTCCCAGATAATTTACCCGGAATCCCACCAGCAAGACAAGTCGAATTTCAGATTGAACTAATACCTGGAGCTGCACCTGTAGCTCGAGCACCCTTCCGCCTTGCTCCTACCGAGTTAGAAGAGCTATCAAAACAGCTGGCAGAACTGTCTGAAAAAGGATTCATACGACCAAGTTCATCACCTTGGGGAGCTCCAGTATTGTTTGTAAAAAAGAAGGATGGATCCTTCCGCATGTGTATTGACTATAGAGAGCTGAACAAATTGACAGTGAAGAACCGATATCCTCTACCCAGGATCGACGATCTGTTTGATCAACTTCAAGGATCGAGTGTTTACTCGAAGATCGATTTACGATCTGGGTATCATCAGCTCAGAGTTCGAGAAGAAGATATTCCAAAGACCGAGTTCAGAACTCGTTATGGGCATTACGAGTTCCAAGTGATGCCGTTCGGTTTAACCAACGCCCCAGCGGTATTCATGGATCTCATGAACCGCGTGTGCAAGCCCTATTTGGATAAGTTCGTGATAGTATTCATTGATGATATTCTGATCTATTCCAAGAGTAAAGAGGAGCATGAAGAGCATCTAAGACTCATCTTGGAATTACTGAAGCAAGAACAACTGTACGCAAAATTCTCGAAGTATGAGTTTTGGATCTCTACCGTACAATTTTTTGGGTTTGTGCATGATCCTAGAGAGCTAGGAAAATTGGTGTTGGAGTGGGAAGAGCTTCGATTCGATCGTAACACAATTTTTCTTATCGCTAGTCGTCACGTAAGGTATAATTCGTAATAATTCATCCGAGCTTTCTAAAATTCGTTTCTCATTTTTACTGAGTTCCTTACATTCTATGTGATCTATGAAAAATGATTTCAAGGTTGGTTGATCACGTTCGTGATTGTGGTAAATTCCTTCTTGTCGAACGCTACATCCGAGAGGTCCAAAATTCGTGCGCCTAATCTACACGTCCAATCTTTGATCTGGTATTTTTCACGTGACTCTTTAATCATTTAAGACCTAAGAAAAATGTTGGATTCAATTCATGCACGTTAAAATGAACCATACGAATTTAATGGGTCTAAACGAGTTAAAATTCATAAAAATCATATGGCGAATTTTCAGACCTGGTAATAATTTATTTTGGACCTCTTATGAATTGTGTGACCTGGGAAAAATAAGATTTTGATTTGTGGAAGCTTGTGTTGATCGTATTCAATTTTTGTTCCTAATCGAGTTTTGTAGTTTCATTCGATATGGGTTAAAACCCTAAATAGCGATTTGGTGTTGATCTTTTGGGCATGAATCTGGAATAATAAGATGGTTTTGATAGTAATCGAGTGAGGGTAACATGATTTTGGATCAAAAGTGAAACTAGGGTTTCAATTTAGAACTAACGAATAGATTTTAATATATAAAAGGGGTCGGTTGGTAACATTGTGAAACTCGTGGGCTATAAACGTTAATCTAAGAATTAAAAGGGTCGTCTTTGAACATAATATAATGTGGAGAATGACTTGTGTAAAATATATATATCGTTTGGACTAAAATTGGAAAACGTATAAATTATATGGGACGAATTGTAAATTTAATTAAAATAAAGGACTTGTTACGTAATTATGTAATTCTTATGGGTTATATGTATAAGATATTTTATGAGGGACTTAATGTGTAAAGTTGGATAATTAAGGGTTTAAATATGTATATATGTAAATATGTAGTTCGAATTGGACTTTTAATTAATTGAGGGACTAAATGTGTAAATAATGAAAGTTAAGGGTGTTTTCGTACATGTTATCAAATAAGGGACACTTTCGGTAAAATTGATAAATGGAGGACCATTATGTAATTAATCATAAGATGAGGAGCATAATGTAATTAAATAAACTTTGGGGTTTAAAGTGTAAATTATAAAACTAAAGTGTATGAAATGTAAAAATGGGAAATCCTTAAGGGTTTAATTCGTTAACTTGATTACTTGAAGGTTTGTACGAATTATTTAAAGTATTTTCATTCTTAACCTTTGACTTTGAGATAATTACGGTTATAACCCTATACTTTGAAAAGTGATCATTATAAACCCTAAACTTGTGAAACTTGCTAAAATACACTTTGTATCCATAATACGTTAATTGGGGCTTAATCTAAGAATGGAAACTTACCGAATTTGGAAACCTGCTTAAAATGGAAAGTTACTTAAAATGGAAAGGCAGTTAATTAAAAATGATTTGTAATCCCCTTCTACTCCTTTAGGTGTGAAGAAGGAGAGACTTTGAGCTGTTCCCATATCCTGTGTTTGTTTCTATTTGTGCTTTCGTCATAAGGTACAGATACTCTGCCCTTTTTCAGTAAGGGTTCTTATATTCTATACATTGATTTTGAGTTATGATTCAGTTAAGATTTCCCAAGCCATTGCTATGTTCCCTTTGAATGAACCTTTGATATTACTTTTGATATGAATTTGAGATGCACCTTTTGATATATGACCTTTTGTTATGACTTTGAGACCTGACTCTTAGTTTGATACCTGAGCCATTTTCTGTGTACCTAGCCAGGAAGGTAACCTGGCCATGTCTGTGATGCACCACTGGCATGACTCCCGTGTGGGGGAGTGATTTCTCACACCGTCCCTTTTATATTATCTGCCATGGCTACTTGACTTTGAGATTGACTTTGAGTTTGGGGCGTATGGGTTGCAATCCTAGGTTCGTTTTGTTTAGTGGTTTTAACTATGACTTTGAGTATGACTTTGAGTATGACTTTGAGGTGACTGGTGCTTGTGTGCAATACACGCCTTTCACATTTAGCTGGAGCTAGCTACTCCACTATTATGATACATGAGGACACCCCTCATATTATCTGGTTGCCTGAGAGGTATCCCCTCTGATTGTGAGACTGTGACTTTGAGATGTTGACTTTGAGACTTGACTTTGAGTTCTGGGCTCGTGGTAGATGACTATCCTATATTTCCTTACTATTCTTTTGCTTTGATTATACCTTATGATATTTCCCAGTGTTTCACTATATTTCTGTTTCGTATTCTTCGCTTTATATTTGTATCTGTTCACTGAGCTTTGTAAGCTCAGCCGCATTTCTTTTCCTGCGGCAGGTATCTAGCTGGGAGTTGGATTTATGCTTGGGATGAGAGTTAGTTGGAGCTAGTACCTTAGATGACTATCTTATGTTTATACTTTTGTCTTTTGAACTCTATTTCCTTGTTCATTGATGTTGGATTATTTCTCTTTCATTTGAGACTTATGTATTATGAATTCAAGTCTTGTTGACTTGGTTTATTTAATGATTATGTTTTATGGCTTCCGCTGTGTATATGTATGTATGCTTTGATTTGTCACCATGATGTGATGCTTCTACCCTTGGCGGGTTGGGGTGTTACAATTATGGTATCAGAGCCAAGGTTGCGACCTGTCGTACATAAGCTTTGGCCTGTGAAACATGTGGACCATAGGATTTGACCTTTAAGTTTTAAGATTTGACTGGTGAGGTTTTGGGTAGTCATAGGTTTCTGTTTCGTCTTCCATTTCGTGCTTATTTCCCTTATGTTTTTGCTAATTCTTTTTGTAATCGTTCAGATGGTGAACACGCGCTTTACTCAGTACACTAATGGGAATGATGGCCCTGATTTTGAGGCCATGATAGCCGCTGCTGTGGCTGCTGCTATTCCTCAAGTGGTGACTCAAGTCACCAATAACATCAGGAATAGGGCAAGTTCTTCTGGTGGTGGTGGTGGCGATGCTCCACCCACTGCTCCACCCGCTGCTCCACCAGTTGGTATCCACGTGTGGATCGAGAGGTTTAATAAGCTAAAGCCTCTCTCGTTCAAGTCCGCTGCCACTCCCCATGAGGCAGAGGACTGGATCACCCATGTCGAAAAGTTGTTCAGGGTTCTCGGATGTGCTGACGAGTTTAAAACTCGTTTGGCCACATTCAAGCTAGAAGGTGACGCCCTTAATTGGTGGACTGCTCTTGTTCAAGCAAAGGGAGATGATTATGCTGAGACCTGTTCTTGGGCAGATTTCATTGAGGTGTTCTATAGGCAGTATATTCCATTGTCGGAGCAGCAGAAGTATGAGAGGGAGTATGGGACGATTCGTCAGGGGGATCGTGAGTCGTCGGGTGAGTTTATGCAGAGGTTCTTACGTTTGGCCAGCTTTGTGGGGCCAGAGGTTACTGGGAATGCTCATCGGCAGGCACGTCATTTTAAGTGGGCTTTGAAGACATGGGTATTAGATCGTGTGGTGAACTTTGAGTACGAGGATGTGGCTGCTGTTGCGGATGCTACCCGCAACATTGAGCTGTTACATGCAAACGGGGGTTCTAATAAGCGGGACAGGGACGGTAACCGTGTGGATTTCCGGGGCCAGGGTCGGCAGGACCAGAGGCAAGATTTTCGGGGTCGTCAGGACCATGGGCATGATCAACGGGGTCGCCAGGACCGAGGTTATGATCATAGGCGACAGGATTACAGGAACCAGGATCGGCGGGATTCTGGTAGGTTTGGTAGTGATCGACAGGGTCAGAGTGGGGGCAACCGGCGTAAGGATTCTCAGCAATTTCAGCAGTCGGGATCGTCTGGTCAGAAGGGGTCTGCTGAGATTCTACCCCCTCCTCCTACATGCACTTCCTGTGGGAAGACTCATCCAGGTCCTTGTCATAAAGCTTCGGGTGGTTGTTTCTGGTGTGGATCTACTAAGCACAGGATCAAGGACTGCCCTAAGAAGAACTCTGGTGAACCAAAAGTCGCGGCTAGGGCAGCTCCTACTTCAGGTCGGGTTTATTCTTTGACACGTGATCAGGCGGCTAGCACTTCATGTACTATTACGGGCTTTCTTTATATTGGGGATCGTATTGTCTTTGCTTTATTTGACACCGGTGCTACGCATTCCATAATATCTACTTCACTTGCAAATAAAATAAACATAACCCCAACTCAATTAATGAATCGTATATCCATTGCTACCCCGATGAAAACTCATGTGATTATTGATGTTGAGTATGTTAATTGCCCTCTTCGTTTTGATGATTGTGTTCGTCCCGCAAATCTTCTTCCCATTTATATGGTCGATTTTGATGTTATTCTGGGCATGGACTGGTTAGCTGCTCATAAGGCGACCATTGATTGTTATGCTCGTAAGGTGATCTTTGGTGATCTTTATCATCCTGATTTTGTTTATTCTGGTTCCCAACCTCTGAAATCTGTAAAGATTATTTCGGCTATGAAAGCCCGGACTTTGATTTCGCATGGCTGTCTTGGTTTCCTTGCTTCTATTAAGGATACTTCTGTTGATGTTCCTAGCATTGATAGTATTCGTATTGTGCGCGATTTTGCTGATGTGTTTCCGGATGAACTTCATGGCATTCCTCCTGCTAGAGAAGTCGAGTTTAGTATTGATTTGATTCCTGGTGCTGAACCCATATCTAAAGCTCCATATCGTATGGCACCGATTGAATTAAAAGAATTGAAGGAGCAATTGCAGGAACTGTTGGAAAACGGTTTCATTCGTCCGAGTGTATCTCCCTGGGGTGCTCCTGTGTTGTTTGTAAAGAAGAAGGACGGGAGCATGCATCTTTGTATTGATTATCGGGAGCTTAACCGCATTACGATTCGTAACCGCTATCCTCTCCTGCGCATTGATGATTTATTCGACCAGTTGCAAGGGGCGAGGTATTTCTCTAAAATCGATCTGAGGTCAGGTTATCACCAGCTTAGGGTGAGGGAGCAGGATGTTCCCAAAACGGCCTTTCGAACTCGGTATGGTCATTATGAATTTTTGGTTATGCCCTTCGGTTTGACCAATGCTCCTGCTGTGTTTATGGACCTTATGAACCGGGTGTTCCATTAATTTCTCGATCAGTTCGTCATTGTCTTCATTGATGATATTTGATGAACTCAAATAAGTACATTTTATTACTATCATTTATCCTATTAATTTGACTTGTTTTATTATATTATGTATGAGGATTGATACTTAATCGTTTACTTTTGTAATTCTCAGGTAAAAACAAGCATTTGGTGAAACTTGGCGATTTTGGACTAATTATGGAGCAAAACATGCAAGAAGTTAAGAGTCTACCAAAATGTACAAGATCAAGACTATTCTGCTCCAGATGCGCCGCATCTCACTTATGACATGCGCCGCATCACTATCAATATATCACCAGATACGATCCAAGATACAAGAGGACATGCGCCGCATCTAATTATGGAGTTACGCCGCATCTTCTGGCGGTGTACGAATATTCCTGAATATTATAATCTTGGACCCCACGCGAAGTTAAGTAAATGCGCCGCATCTACTTACTAGATGCGCCGCATCTTACCCTCAGACAGAAACTATAAATACCCCAAGACCAGACGAATTTCGTGTGACACATATTATATCCGAAGACCGAAGACCAGAAACCTAGGACGAATTCAGTCAAGGCAGCAGCACAAGACACACCCAAATCAAAGATACAAGAGCTGTAAGAAGGTGCTGCATGTGTTTAATTCATTAAGTAGTTTTGTTTTATTGTGTTAGTAAACTTTAATTCATCAAGATTGGTGGCTTGTGTAATGTGACAACGGAAAGATTGCACTCCCTTAAAACTGCTTTCTCATTAATTAAAGTTTATATGTTGATGTCATTGGTGACTTTTATTAGTGCATTGATAACCTCTGTGTCTAGCTGAGCGTTGATCGGGTCGCCATGCCTCTGCCCTCGCCTGTTTATTAGATCGCCTATGCATTCTATGGTCTGTAGAAAAGTAGGAGAAAGATAAACGGGATAGTCATAAGTAATCATTAAGGGTTTACTCGCCGATAAGATTAGAACCAACGAGAAAGGACTTAATCTCGGTGCGTTGCATCGAACTATACACTTCATATAACACTAGCAATAAAACAAGTGACAAACTACTTATCATAAGGACAGCCCTCTTATTGTCTCGAGTATTTATCTGTGTACGTGTGTGCTACTTGCTGATTCGTGCCTATTGGTTTAGTTTATTATTTAATTGCAACCAAATCGTGCCAGTCTCTCAGGCTGAACCCCCTTGCGTTAGAATAGGTTGTATAGCTAACTTAATTTATTAAAATACTGATTAGAATAACGAGATAATACATTCCACTCTTAGTGATCGACACTCTACTTACCATTATATTCATACTGACCGGGTACACTGCTCGTTAAGTGTGTGTGTTATTGATAAGTCGGCTAAATATAAATTTAAAACTTGAGTAGGCATTAAAACTGCTAAACCGCAACGACACACGCACACGCATCAAGTTTTTGGCGCCGTTGCCGGGGAGTGAATTGTTATTATCTGTTAATTTGATTAGTATTTTAATTAGGTTTTTAATTTTTAATCTAACCGCTAATTTTGTTGTGTATTAGATTAATTTGCATTCATTGTACTATTTTGCATATTTTCTGTTTTTGTGTGTTATTTGTTTGCTTTTGTTTGTGTTTATTTTCGTGTGTTTTATTTGTTTTTATTTTTCGTATTTTTTGTTTTCTGCTATCGTTGTACTGAGCTAAATCGAACGATACGGCGCATCTGATTTCTCAGATACGGCGTATTGCGTTCAATTTTTATAAAATACAACGCGTTTAATTAATTCGATACGACGCATCTTTTCCCCAAGATACGGCGTATCTGTTTTTAATAAGAATTTTTTTTCTAAGCGATACGACGCATCTTTTCCCCAAGATACGGCGTATCTGTTTTTGATAAAAAAAAAATTTTTCTAAACTTTAACGCCATACGACGCATCTGCTTCAGCAGATACGGCGTATCTATTATTTTAATTAAAAACAGTTTTCGAATTATTAAACAGATACGGCGCATCGATATCTGTCGATACGGCGCATCTTCTGAATCAAAAATCTTATATTTTGAAACGTAACGAAGATACGGCGCATTAACTTTTGTTAATACGACGCATTTAATTTTTATAAATATCGATTTTTGATTATAAAAATTGATACGGCGCATTCAAATTCCTAAGCGGCGTATCTATTTTCTGAATAAAGTCTGATTTAATTTTAACGATTATAAGATACGGCGTATCCAACTTTTTGGATACGGCGCATCGTTTGCAGATATCAGTAACTTTAATTTTTCGTATTCCGTTTTCGTTGTTAATTTTCTGATATACTACTTTCTTGAGCACACCCTACTGATATTTTTGTGTTGATTTCAGGAAGTGCATGACCAGGAGTTCTACAAAGAACTTGATTCAACCTTTCGAAGATCCTGAACGAGTCTTTCATTCGCTTAAAAGGCTTTTCAACACAAAAAGCTTTGATACTTCAAGTTCATTCGAGCTTGATTATTTTTCTGAAGAGAAAGAGGAAGAAGAAATAGAAACAATGGGCGAAAACACAACTATGGAGGAATACATGAACAAAACCCGTGCTGATCACACTTCAGGAGTTGCTAGACCAAAGTTTGATGATAAGTCAAAGTTTGAATTGAAGGGTTAGTTTCTCAAGGAACTAAGAGAGAATGCTTTCAGTGGATCGGAACACGAGGATGCTAATGAACATGTTGAAAAGGTCCTCGAGATTGCGGATTTGTTTACTTCGGAAGGAGTCACTGACGATCAACTCATGCTAAGAATCTTTCCAATCTCACTAAAAGGAGCTGCTAACAAGTGGCTAAGGAATGAACCTGCTAGTTCAATCACTACATGGGAAGGTTTGAAGAGCAAATTCCTGAAGAGATATTGTCCACCTGCTAGGACTGCTAAAAAGATGGAGGCTATCAACAGTTTCAAGCAAGAGCCTGATGAAACTCTTTATCAAGCTTGGGAACGATTTAAAGATTTACTGATAAAATGTCCTCAACACTATCTAACCCCTATGCAGGAGATAATATTGTTTTATCAAGGATTGGACGTGCCTACTAGACAAATCTTGGATGCTAAGGGAGCTGTGCCTCAAATGAGTGCAACCAATGCCAGGAAAGCAATCCAAGATGCTGCTGATCATTCTCAAAAATGGCACGATGGGACCTCTACTAGATCTAAGAGCAGCACTAATTTTGACGGGATTGCTGCTATTCAAGCTCAATTGGATAAAATTAGTAGAGAGATGAAGAAGCGTGATGAAAGAGTGTATGCTGCCCAAGTTGGATGTGAAAAGTGCGAAGGACCTCAATACACTAAAGATTGCCCGAATAAGAATGAAAGTGAGACGTTTGAAGAAGCATATTACACCCAATTTGGACAACCATTCCGACCTTCAGGAAGATTTAGGGAAGCTACCCCGGGATTCTATCAAAAGAACAACTTCAATCCCGCTTATCAAGAAAGGAGGCAGACTTTAGATGACACTCTCAAGCAAATTATGGCCGATGCTGCTAAAAGACATGAAGAGAATACTGCTATGATCAAAGAAATCCGAGCTTCAACGGACACTACTACAAGAAATCAAGGAGCTTCGATCAAAGCATTGGAACAACAAATTGGTCAAATGAGCAAAGTTCTTCAAGAAAGGGGATACGGAAGTTTACCGAGCTCAACCGAAACCAACCCAAGGGATCATGTCAAGGCCATAAGCACCACTGAAGAAGTCACTCCTAACATACCTAGAAGATCGATGAATGGTAATGATGGTGCAAGACCCGAATTTTTCTTTAATTCTTCAATCAGTTTAAGAAGACTACTAAAAGAAAAGACAAGGATTGAAGAGGAGATCAAGGCTACAATGAAAGAAGGGAGCTCTGCAACTGATTTAAATGCCTTGCCTCATAAAGAAAAAGACCCAGGAAGTTTTACTCTACCTTGTTCAATTAATGATATATCTTTCAATAATGTGTTAGCTGACTTAGGAGCTAGTGTTAGTGTTATGCCTCTTAAGACATTCACTACCCTAGGACTAGGAAAATTAGCACCAACTAAGTTACTTATTGAATTGGCTGATAAAACGGTAAAACGACCTGAAGGGATTGCTAATAATGTGCTAGTTAAGATTGAGAAGTTTATTTTCCCTGTAGACTTTGTTATATTAGATATGCCCGAGGATGTTAAGGTTCCTTTAATCCTTGGTCGACCTTTCTTGTCTACTGCCCATGCTAAGATTGATGTGTTTAAAAGAAAAATCTCATTAAGGGTAGGGAATAATAAACTAGTCTATAAGTGCCAAGATCCTGTTAAAAGCATAATTAGAGGTGTCTACATGCTAGGATTAAGAGAGCGCATGGACCTCGATCTTAAAGCTAGGCTCATGGGAGAAACATTGATTCAAAACAACTCAACTAATCCTAATCATGAGAACTTTGAGGAATTTATTGACCTTAATGTACCTACCGAACTTAGACGCGATATTGTTAATGATTCCGATGATGAGTGGTATGATTGATTAGTAATTAACAAACATAGGAGAATAGTTGAGAAAACGTATTTGAATAATGATATGTTTATTGAACTACCACCCCACCTTGTTTATTTATGCCTTTATGATAATAAGAATTTCCCGTCTATCATTTTGTCATCTCTGCCCGAAAGGGACAGAACTTTGTTTATACAGATACTGAAGAAGAACGGCGTGGAAATCAAGGACGAGCAAGGAGTGTTCAATATTACCGAATTGGCAATGAGGGAGCGCGATGTTTCCGACTCCTTCAATGATCGATACTAAAGAGCTGAACGTGAGTCTAACTTGAAGACTCTGGAATAAAGACAAGTGCTTACCGGGAGACAACCCGGATTTATCTTTTAATTTTCTGTTTATGTGTCGAGTCAGTCAGGCCGCAGAGGATACGGCGCTTCTCAATCCCGAGATGCGACGCATCTCCTGCACAGGTCATATCTTATTTTATTTTATTTTTCTGCATTCATTTTTTATTTTCGAATTTAAAACTTTTATCAGTTTATTTTAATGCGGCGCATCCCTGGTTAAGGATGCGGCGCATCTTTTATTCTGATCCGTATTTATTCCAGGCTCGATACGGCGTATCTTCTTCCATAAGATACGGCGCATCGACTGACCTGATGATTTTCATTTTTAATTTTTGTGTTTTATTTTTACCTAACTACTAATGTGTTATGCAAGTTTGAACCTTTCTTACCTCAGGTGTGTTTTAAAGCCTTGGTGGTATTATAGATTCCTGCATTTCCTGTGGATACATCTAATATGAAGCTTAAACGTTCTAATCCACAAGAAAGATGATTTTTGCTCTTATACAAATGGAGGATCATACCGAGCAAATCTCAGGGGAGTTTTTCTGTTTTAATTCTTTTATTTTCCACTTTTTAACCTTTTATACAAACAACGAGGACGTTGTTTAACTTAAGTGGGGGGATTGGAGAATTAGAACACTTAACACTTACTTGTCCTAAACTTTTCAAAATATGCTTAAAATGTGCTTAATATATCAAAACTTTAAAATTTTTAGCATGTTTTTGTTTAAAGTCTAAGTTGCATAGCTGCACACATGACGTTATTTTCAAAAATTGTGATTTTTCAAAATTCACAAATCTATGAGTGTGCCGGTGACTTGTAAACTTTAGAACTTGGCTTGTATACTATTCGAGACCACCATAATAAGCATTATTTTATATAATTGGAATGACTTGTCTAAATTGGTAAATTTCTAGGATTACACCCAAATAGCCTTATATGTTATGTGATATTAGCTAACTACACTGGTTAGTTAACCCTCGTATAAACCCTTTTGTTACTCTCATTTTTAGAGTAAGATACCCCTAGAAAAACACTCAGAGCCATTCCTTTCGTTTCTTACACCTTTGTTAAAATGTTTCGTTACACCTTAAACCTTAGCCTACCCTGTAGATTAAAGTCCGTGGTTGGTTAATTGCTATAGGAAAGTGTGTTTCCTTACATTACCTGTGTTCGCGTGCGTAATTCATTATCTATGGTTAGGTCGGGAAATTGCACAATGCAATTGGAGTGAAAGTAAATATTGTATATCTTTGAGTTTATTTTTCGTGTGTTTACTACTTTCACTATTACCGTTATTTCTGAAGTTATGAAAAATATGGAAAAATTATCCAGATTTATTGTTATAGTGATGTGGTGAAATTTTACACATCTATGTTTATGTTTCAAAAAAAAAAAAAAAAAAAAAAAAAAAAAAAAAATCGAAAAAATGAGAAAAGAAAAAGAAGAAAGTTGGATGTTTGATTTAAACCAACGATGTAAAGTTATGTAAGTGGTCGATATCACCACTAATTGTTGTATATTATATATATGGATTGAATGGGAGTTGGCAGTTATGGGAACGTCAACTAAAGGATATTCTTTGATTAAGATCTTGTTGAGTATAATTCGTGTCTACCTAAAGCGTGTGTTTCAAGTGTTAAAGCGTGAGTTATTCAATGATATGAGTCTTATTCATGGGATGGTTGGGATAGTAATTAACCACACTTAGGATTTTAATTTATTTGTTTTGTTTATTTTTTTTTTCGTTTTACACCAATTTATATCCCAAATATTATCCATGCCCTTTATTATTCTTTATCCAACCAAACCTTTGATTTATTGAGATTAGGGATTTGAGCAATCTTAAGTATCGTAGTCGTGGATTCGGCTATGTATTTATGATTTTGTCGCCCTTTTTGATATATTATTATTGGTGAAGTTTGGACCTATCTTTAGCCTATTCGAGTTAAGGATTTGAGCAATTGCAAGTATCGTGTTCGTGGATTCGATCATGTATTTGTGATTTTGTCGCCTTTTCTGGAATTTGAGATCGATAGTGATTAAGAATAATTAACCCTTAAGCCTAAAAACCCTTTTTTACCGCTTTAGACTTGTTATTCCTTGGCTTTAGTGGAGGAGATGTGTATACTTGCCAAGCTTATGATAGAATATTCATCGCGACTGGACAGTTAAACGATTAGATTTGCTTTTATCAAAATATTTTATTTTACTTCTAATTCGTTAAGTGTTTGGTTGTGTGATTATGACAAAAACGAATACATGCTTAAATATAAAAATAAATCCTAATATCTTTTAGGATACATTTTCATAAGATTAATTCTAAGGTTTACTTGGGGACAAGTAAAGTTCAAGTGGGGGGATATTTGATGAACTCAAATAAGTACATTTTATTACTATCATTTATCCTATTAATTTGACTTGTTTTATTATATTATGTATGAGGATTGATACTTAATCGTTTACTTTTGTAATTCTCAGGTAAAAACAAGCATTTGGTGAAACTTGGCGATTTTGGACTAATTATGGAGCAAAACATGCAAGAAGTTAAGAGTCTACTGAAATGTACAAGATCAAGACTATTCTGCTCCAGATGCGCCGCATCTCACTTATGACATGCGCCGCATCACTATCAATATATCACCAGATACGATCCAAGATACAAGAGGACATGCGCCGCATCTAATTATGGAGTTACGCCGCATCTTCTGGCGGTGTACGAATATTCCTGAATATTATAATCTTGGACCCCACGCGAAGTTAAGTAAATGCGCCGCATCTACTTACTAGATGCGCCGCATCTTACCCTCAGACAGAAACTATAAATACCCCAAGACCAGACGAATTTCGTGTGACACATATTATATCCGAAGACCGAAGACCAGAAACCTAGGACGAATTCAGTCAAGGCAGCAGCACAAGACACACCCAAATCAAAGATACAAGAGCTGTAAGAAGGTGCTGCATGTGTTTAATTCATTAAGTAGTTTTGTTTTATTGTGTTAGTAAACTTTAATTCATCAAGATTGGTGGCTTGTGTAATGTGACAACGGAAAGATTGCACTCCCTTAAAACTGCTTTCTCATTAATTAAAGTTTATATGTTGATGTCATTGGTGACTTTTATTAGTGCATTGATAACCTCTGTGTCTAGCTGAGCGTTGATCGGGTCGCCATGCCTCTGCCCTCGCCTGTTTATTAGATCGCCTATGCATTCTATGGTCTGTAGAAAAGTAGGAGAAAGATAAACGGGATAGTCATAAGTAATCATTAAGGGTTTACTCGCCGATAAGATTAGAACCAACGAGAAAGGACTTAATCTCGGTGTGTTGCATCGAACTATACACTTCATATAACACTAGCAATAAAACAAGTGACAAACTACTTATCATAAGGACAGCCCTCTTATTGTCTCGAGTATTTATCTGTGTACGTGTGTGCTACTTGCTGATTCGTGCCTATTGGTTTAGTTTATTATTTAATTGCAACCAAATCGTGCCAGTCTCTCAGGCTGAACCCCCCTTGCGTTAGAATAGGTTGTATAGCTAACTTAATTTATTAAAATACTGATTAGAATAACGAGATAATACGTTCCACTCTTAGTGATCGACACTCTACTTACCATTATATTCATACTGACCGGGTACACTGCTCGTTAAGTGTGTGTGTTATTGATAAGTCGGCTAAATATAAATTTAAAACTTGAGTAGGCATTAAAACTGCTAAACCGCAACGACACACGCACACGCATCAATATTCTTGTGTATTCTAAATCCGAGGCGGAGCACGAGCAGCACCGTATTGTTCTGGAGATTCTTCGACAACAGAGATTGTATGCGAAGTTTTCGAAGTGCGAGTTTTGGTTGGATCGAGTAGCTTTCTTGGGTCACATTGTTTCTGCAGACGGTATCACTATGGATCCGGCGAAGGTTGAGGCTATCACAAAATGGCCAAGACCTACAAATGTGACGGAAGTGAGAAGTTTTCTGGGTCTCGCTGGGTATTATAGGAGATTTGTTGAGGGCTTTTCGCGTCTCGCTTTGCCTTTGACGCAGTTGATGAGGAAAGGGGAGAAGTTTATTTGGACTGATGAGCGGGAGAGTAGTTTTGAGGAGTTGAAGAAGCGTTTAGTATCTGCACCTATTTTGACTCTTCCATCGGGTTCCGGCGGTTTTCAGATTTATAGCGATGCATCGAAGAAGGGTTTGGGATGTGTTTTGATGCAACATGGGAAGGTGATCGCCTATGCTTCGAGGCAGCTGAAGCCTTACGAGGTGAACTATCCGACGCACGATTTAGAGTTAGCAGCTGTGGTTTTCGCGCTAAAGATTTGGCGCCATTATTTGTATGGAGAGTCTTGTGACATTTTCACTGATCACAAGAGTCTTAAATACATTTTCACCCAGAAAGAGCTGAATATGAGACAGAGGCGGTGGTTGGAGCTTCTGAAGGATTATGATGCTAACATCCAGTATCATCCCGGTAAAGCCAATGTGGTCGCGGATGCTCTTAGTAGGAAATCCGGTATGATTGCGAGTTTGGAGTTTGAGCCTCGCGTTTTGCATGATTTAGAGCTTCTTGATGTGGAGTTTTGTGTTCGAGGTCATGGCGGTTATTGGGCTAGCCTTACGGTTGAGTCCAATCTTATCTTGCGAATTAAGGAAGCTCAGAAAAAGGATGGTGAGCTGTGGTCTATAGTTTAGAATGTTGAGGAAGGCAAGCAGTCAGAGTTCAGAGTTGATGATTTCGGTTTAGTTTGGTTTGAGGATCGTCTTTGTGTTCCCAACGATCCAGAACTTCGTGAGGCTATTCTATCAGAGGCTCATAGTTCCCCTTTTTCTATACATCCTGGTTCTACCAAGATGTACCGGGACCTTAAGCAGCATTTCTGGTAGAGTGGCATGAAACATGATGTGGCTTCATTTGTGTCTAAGTGTTTGACTTGCCAGCAAGTCAAGATCGAGCATCAAAGGGCGAGTGGGTTATTGCAACCATTGGAGATTCT
Source organism: Artemisia tridentata subsp. tridentata (assembly GCA_021014915.2). Taxonomy (NCBI): domain Eukaryota; kingdom Viridiplantae; phylum Streptophyta; class Magnoliopsida; order Asterales; family Asteraceae; genus Artemisia; species Artemisia tridentata. The sequence continues at coordinate 347,782,501 of CP139506.1, read as the reverse complement.
GAAGTGGAAATGGGAGGAGATTTCTATGGATTTCGTTACAGGTTTACCTCTTACCCGTAGGAAGCATGATGCGATTTGGGTGGTCGTTGATCGACTAACCAAGTCTGCTCACTTCCTCCCAATTCGTGTGGACTACAGTGTTAGTAAGTTGGCGGACGTGTTTCAGCAGGAGATCGTTAGGCTTCATGGTATGCCTACGGCTATTATATCAGATAGGGATCCACGGTTTACATCTCGTTTCTGGAAGGGATTGCATAAGGCATGGGATACACGCCTTAAGTTCAGCACGGCTTTTCACCCTCAGACAGATGGTCAGTCGGAGAGGACCATCCAGACCTTAAAGGACATGTTGAGGGCATGTGCTTTAGAGTGGACTGGTAGCTGGGACGATTATTTGTGTTTGGTAGAGTTTGCATATAACAACAGCTGGCACGCGAGTATTCGTATGGCTCCTTTCGAGATGTTGTATGGTAGGAAGTGTAGGGCTCCAGTTTGTTGGAATGAGGTTGGTGAGCGCATTATTGAGGGTCCGGAGTTGGTTCAGATCGCTACCGAGAAAGTGGATGTTGCTAGGGAGAAGTTGAAGGAAGCTCGTGCGCGTCAGAAGAGCTATGCTAATAAGCATCGGCGTGAGTAGGAGTTTCGTGTTGGTGATCGGGTATTCCTTAAAGTTTCGCCGTTTCGAGGGGTTAAACGTTTTGGGATCAAGGGCAAGCTCAGTCCTCGATTCATCGGACCGTTTGATATTCTGGATCGCATCGGAGAGGTTTCGTATCGTTTGGCTCTTCCTCCGCAGTTATCACATGTTCACGACGTCTTTCATGTATCTCTTCTGAGGGGATACAATTATCATCCATTGCATGTGGTGTCTTATCCTTTTGATCGGATTCAACCCGATATGTCTCTTCCGGAGGAACCGGAAGCTATTCTTGATCGCCAGGAGCGAGTTATGAGACGTAAAGTAATTCCGTTCGTTAAGATTCTTTGGCGGAACCACCCAGAGCGGGAAGCTACTTGGGAGACCGAGGAGTCTATTCGAGCTAGCTATCCGCATTTTGTTTTCTGATCCGGTATGTCTCTGTTTTGTTTCTGATCCGTTTCATTTCTGATTCTTTGCAAATTTCGGGGACGAAATTTTTCTGTTAGAGGGGAAGAAGTTGTAACACCTAAAAATCCAAAATGTGTAAAATGACCAAATTGCCCCCTACAAGTTTATTAATTTATTTAAAAGCTTATAAAGATTTGTTTCTCATAACTCGAACTTGTAGATTCCAAAATTGTTTCAGGTCCTCAGAACAGACATAACATACTGAATCCAGATCAGAAGGATAACATACCAAACGTAGTAGATGAAAATCATATTCTCTCGGAAGAGACAAAGAAATACATAGGGTTTTGACGGATATGCGGTTCACAAAAATTGATTAGACAAATCAGATTTTGACGTACAAGAATTAGATTATCGATAACATCAATTTGCATAAGGTTCTACAATGGAACCTAAGATAGTTATCAGAAGTACAGAGGTCAGCAAAACGCGTGACGAGAATTCAGACGTATCAATTCGCATAATGGTGAAAGCAGATTACGCGTATAGGTAGAATGAACTTAAAGTCTCACTAACGCAGAAAATCTCAAACAGTTATCAGAATTTCTAAAGCTCTAAGGCACTTCTCGAGATATCCTATGCCCACAACAAGTGCACGTTATATGATGTAAGTATTATCACGTTGGTCAGACGTCATAATACTGGCATCATATAAATATGCCCTCATGATGGTCATACTTTATCTCAAGTCATGAACATAACAACTTATCTTAATCCACCTAATCCAACTACAGTCTCAGAGGTCATCAGAATCAACATCATAACTAAGAGGAGAAACGAACTACTCGAAAGAGTTAACGGAACAGGTCTAAAGTGTCTATCAGAACCAGATACGTCGCCAATAGCGTCAATACTTCATCACTCATCAGAATCAACTCAGACAATACCAGAGATTGCTTCAAAATCCTCATAACAAACCATCGGCCTACATACGCAGAATGAATACATAACGGAATTATTAACAGAGGGTCTAAATCATTCAAAGGATCTTATCATCTGGTTACGGAAATTTAAGTAAGTTAAGTGAAATACGTCATCCATAGTTTCATCCTTTGTGGAAAACTAGAAGGGGGGGTTGAATAGTTTTATGTCCTTTTAAAATTTATTATGAAAACTTTATTTTCTTTTTAAAACTTAGATTCGAATTTATGTGATCTCAATTCTTGAACAATATGAACAATACGTATATAAGTAAATTTAACTAAGTAATGCAAGCAAGGTAATAAAATGAAATGAAAGCTAGAGATGGAAAGATCTAACCGAGAGACAAGAGATTTATAGTGGTTCGGCTACAAGGACACCTTCCTTGCCCTACTCCACTCCCCGAGCACCTAACTCGAGAGTTTTCTTCACTATGTCAACAAGCTCCCTTATGGCGGAGAAAACCTTTACACAACTTTAGCTTACACCGGCTTAACGACACAAAGCTAGATGTCGAGTTCTAATCGTAGCTAGAACCAATCTCACACCTTAAACACGACTTAATCACACCTTCTTCTTCACAACTAGTTCACGACTTCTTCACGACTTCTTCACAACTTCTTCACGACTTCTTCACAACTTCTTCACGACACTTCACGACTAACCACAACCTATGTTCACTACTACTCCTTCACACCTTCTCTACTTACACACTTTAACAACACAACTTCTCTACTTACACACTAACCTATCCCAAATAATTATACACACAACTATCTAATAACAATACACAACTTATATACAAATATATGTGATGACACAAACAACTTAGGTATCTAAGTTGCAATACTTCTTCTTTAGTTGTTGAAGGAGTATTCTTCTTTTGCACTTGAATGGAGGAAGCTTGGATCACTTAGAAACCAAAGCTTAAGATTATATGATCAAAGGATTTTGAAGATATGAAATGTGATTTAAAACAGAAAGTTTTAGTGTGCAAAGGGTGAGTAAAAGTCCAGGAGAAGACTGGTATTTATAGGAGAAAAATTGGACAGCTGGAAGTCTACTGGAGCGGGGGCGGTCCCCTTAATAATTAAGGGGGCCGCCTAGTAAAATTAAGGGGGCCGCCAATTCTGTCCGTTGGCCAATTTTGTCCTTTTGTGGGGAAGGTTTTTCTGGAACATTTTAACTGATTTTGGTTAAAAATTTGAATTCATATTTTTATAAAAGATTAAACATTTTTATTTAATGCCAAAAATGTTTTTCAAAAATATATAAAATGTTTTTGATGTTTTATAAAAAATCTAGTTATTAAGAAAATGTTCCTTTGATCATATAATGCATTAAGCATTAGTTTATTCATACCTTAAGTGATTAAGTTGTAGAAGTGAATATTTACAACTAAATACTTGTTTATTTGATAAGTTTATGTTTAATGAGTTTATATTTTGTGATCATTAAAACATAGAGATATGAATAATGTTTTTAGGCATTATTTATGTCAACAATCTCCCCCTTTTTGATGATTACAAAACTTAAACTTATTAAATCCAAAAATTTATTTTTAGACAAGTATTTAGTGAGTTTACATTCACTTCTCCCCCTTTTTGTAGAATCAAAAAGGTTATGCCGACAAGTTTTAGAAACTAAATTTGTCGGGACGAGAACTCCCCCTTGATGGTTACTCCCCCTCGTTCGAGGGCACCAAGGAGACGAGCTATGGAAATCTTGGCTGCAAAAACAAGTTAGGAGACACAAGATACATATACATAGCAAAAATATTTAGAACAACCAACTAAAACATTCAAGATGATCATATAAAATATGAATCATCATTACATTACATAAAATACTTGAAACATAATGATTACAACAAAACTAGAAATACTAATGCTTCTCATATTGCAAAAGAGAGCGATTGGACTTGCTTGCAACACAAAAGGATGAGGGATTTTATTTTGAGGCTGAAAGCATGTGGATGGGTTTTAGTTATGTGATGGTGAGGGAAATGGAGCGGATCCATTGATGTTATATCGTTGTAGTGGAGGAATGGGATAGGGACGAGTGAGTAGATATTCGATCCAAGAAATATCTTCACTTAGGTGGAGGATTTGTTTTTGAAGGAAGATGCAACAAGGGCAATAGTGGGTGTGGTTTGTAACTTGATCCAAGTTAAGAGAGTGGGGTAGGCAATTTGAGTAAGGTGAGGATGGAGGTTGTCCCTTGTTGCGTTGTGTGAGGTGCATAGCAAGGAGATCATTAAGATCATGGATTTGGTTAATCTCTTCATGAAGCTTATGTCTTTCATGAATGGGGATTTGATTATTTGGTGGAAATGGATGGTATTGGGGTGAAAGGTTTGATGTTTGACCAAGGTGATGAGGGTTTTAAAGTATTCCATTGAAGTTGGTTTGAGGTTTAGGTGAGTAGTTTGGAATGAATGTGGATGTTTGGCCAAAATGGTAGGGTTTGTGAAATGGTTCAATGGAGTGAGGTTGTGATCTTGGAGAGTAGTTGGGGATGAATGATGATGGAGGTGTTGGTTTTCTAGTTGTAATGGGCTTGTGGTGAGGGTTAGGTTTTCTTTTCCACCCGGGTTTTAAGGTCATCCTTGCTAGCTTAGAGGTTTTTGGTTTTGGGTTGATTGAAGAAGACATGATGGGATGATTGAATGTGGTGAGATATGGGGTTATTTATAGTGGATGATTTGTGTTGTTTAGGAATAAAAAGGCTTGTTGGGTGTTTAGGACAAAATGTGTTTGTGAATTTGGGGAAGTATAGGATCAAATGGGCTAAAAAGCATAAAAAGATTCTCTGAACCCCGTCCAGCAGATGGCCGGTCCCCTTAATTATGGGCGGTCCCCTTAATAATTAAGGGGGCCGCCTTATGAATTAAGGGGGCCGCCCATCTGGTATCTTTCTGGGTTCCAGAAATGGGTTTTTTCTGTAGACATAGGTGAGGATGGCTATGTTTTGAGCTTTTGGTTTTAGGCAAGTCCCACTCTTTGAGGCAATAGAAAAACATATTAAGCATACATGGCATATAAAACAAATGAATAAGCAAGCAATAATTAATGTCTAGCAATTAAGAGAATTAAGGAACCTAATTATCTAAGGCAAGGGTAATGAAGCAAAGGCACTAGAAACTAAATGGGGAATAGATGATGGAACAATTGTGAGGATGTGATTAATAAGCTTGTTCTAGTGTGTGCCTATATGCAACAAATGTGGAGTTGTGATTGTTTCGACTCCTAAATGCAAAAATTTCCTAAGAAACAATCCAAGGTCTCCTTGATTTGATTTTGCTCAATATATGAATATCAAAGATGTATATATTAGATTATATACTTTGACAATTCGTGTGAGATCTTTATGCATGAAAAGAAAATGTTTTTAGCATTATTCAACAATGTAGGAAAAATAGTTTTCATGTGTTTTCCTAGATGTGAGAATGATTTGTAGAAAATGGATTGGGTTTTGTTTAAATATGTTTATGCAAAGAAATATCCCAATCTTTTATTTTGTGCAAAACAGATTCCTAGACTCAGATGGGAGGAAACAGAAAAAAAAATGTTACAGTCAGATGGCCGGTCCCCTTAATGACAAGCCGGTCCCCTTAATAATTAAGGGGACCGCCTTTATAACATTAAGGGGTCCGCCCATCTGGAAAAAAAATTTACCAAAAATGCAGAAAATTTAGTCAATTTGTTCCATCATTCCTAGGTCTAAACGTAAGTGGTTAAAGAGTTCACGCTTAAGGGGCTTAGTGAATATGTCTGCTAAGTTATCTTCCGATGCAACCTTTTCTATTGATATGTTTCCTTTTGAACGTTATCGCGGAGGAAGTGGTGGCATATTTCTATATGTTTAGTCCTAGAGTGTTGAACGGGATTCTTACTTAAATCTATAGCACCTTTATTATCACACATAATTGGGACGTCATCTAACCTAATGCCATAGTCTACGAGAGCTTGTTTCATCCATAGTGCTTGTTGACATGCCTTTCCAGCGCTTACATATTCGGCTTCTGTGGTAGAAATAGCAAGAGTGGTTTGCTTCTTCGAGAACCAAGATGTTAGACAACATCCCATTAACGTGCAAATTCCGCTAGTACTTTTTCTATCCACGTAGTCTCTCGCATGATCCGAATCCGCATAGACGATGGTTTCTATGCCCGATCCCTTAGGATACCATAATCCTAAGTGTATAGTGCCTTTAATGTATCGGAAGATACGCTTAACCGCTTCTAGGTGAGAGGTTTTGGGATCCTCTTGAAAGCGAGCACAAAGGCAGACACTAAACATGATATCCGGTCTACTTGCCGTTAAGTATAGTAAACTACCTATCATTCCTCTATATTTAGTGTTTTCTACGGACTCACCCTCTTCATCTCTTGTGAGTTTTACTTCCGTAGACATTGGTGTCTTCATGGGCTTAGCATCTTCTAATCCAAATTTCTTAAGCATTTCCTTAATGTACTTAGATTGATTAAAAAATATTCCATCTTCTAATTGTTTTATGTGTAATCCTAGGATAATTACCAAAATAGCCCAAACACAAATGGGCGGTTCCCTATCTAACCCGAAATCCGAAAATAATTGTGTTGCCCAGGGCAACCGGCATTTTTTGGGGCAACCGAAGGATTTCCAGTGTATTTTTTGGGCAACAATCGCCCTTTTTTGGGCAACTGGGGGCATTGCCCAGGGCAACCGGGGTAGAAATATCCCATTTGGGTTTTGGGCTATTTTAGTAATTATCCCTTGTTTTATTTGTAATCCTAGGAAGAAATTAAGTTCACCCATCATACTCATCTCAAACTCATCATGCATGATTTTGGCGAATTCATCACACATATCCTGACAAGTCGATCCGAATATAATGTCGTCGACATATATTTGAACAATGATGAGATTTGGGCTTTTCTTTTTCGTGAACAGAGTGTTATCTACCATTCCCATGGAATAATCATGTTTAATAAGAAATGCCTTTAATCGATCATACCAAGCCTTGGGAGCTTGTTTGAGTCCATATAAGGCTTTCTTGAGTTTATAAACATAATCAGGTTTTGCAAAGTCAATGAATCCTGGAGGTTGTGCCACGTATACCTCCTCATTGATAAAACCGTTAAGGAATGCACTTTTCACGTCCATTTGAAATAACTTAAATTCTAAGGCGCATGCATAGGCAAGTAGTATTCTTATAGATTCTAATCTAGCTACGGGGGCATAAGTTTCGTCATAATCTATTCCTTCTTGTTGATTATATCCTTGGGCAACTAACCTAGCCTTGTTCCTAGTAACTATTCCATTTTCATCTAACTTATTTCTATAAACCCACTTAGTTCCTATGATGGTCATGTTCATGGGATTTGGGACTAGTTCCCAAACGTCATTAGTCTTAAATTGATTTAGTTCTTCTTGCATAGCCATAACCCAACTTTCATCTTTTAATGCCTCATTTATATTTTTAGGTTCTATAGTTGATAGGAAACAAAAGAAGTTATTTTTATCTTGAGCTTGTGATCTAAGAGTTCTTTGATTTAAGTTTCCTATTATATTATCTAACGGGTGTGATTTAGATTCCTTAACATTTACTATTTCGTCTTCACCTAATATTATATCTTCATTATCGTCACCTAAGGGTTCAATTTTACTAACCTCAATAGTTTCTTCTTCAACAAGATCATCATCTTCTAAGGGCAATGTCTTAGGTGGTGGTGGAGTTTCATCAAATGTTACATTTAAGGACTCTTCTACTTTCATAGTGTGTTTATTAAGTATTATGTATGCTTTACTATTTTGTGAATACCCTAGAAAGATTCCTTCGTACGACTTAGGATCAAACTTAGTAAGGTAATCTTTTGTATTGAGAACAAAACATTTGCTCCCGAATACCCTAAAGTAGTTTAGATTAGGTTTTCTACCTCTTAATAACTCATATGGGGTTTTTCCTAATATTCTCCTAATTGAGACTCTATTTATTATATATGTTGATGTATCTACGGCATGGCACCAAAATTTTTGTGGGATAGATTGTTCATTTAGCATTGTTCTACTCATTTCTTGTAAGGTTCGATTCTTTCTTTCTACTACCCCATTTGATTGTGGAGTGCGAGGAGCGGAGAAATTGTGAGATATCCCATTTAAATCACAATATTTTCCGAATTGCACTTCATTATCAAATTCCCGACCATGGTCCGTCCTAATTGCTACTATAGAACATCCTAATTTATTTTGAATCATTTTACTAAATATTTCAAATTTATTAAAGGCTTCGGTTTTATCACTTAAAAAGCTAGTCCACGTGTATCGTGAATAGTCATCTACAATTACTAAGGTATAACGATTACCTCCGTAACTCCGCACAGCGGTTGGACCAAAAAGGTCCATGTGTAATAATTCTAGGCATCTAGTAGTGGAGACTATATTCTTAGCTTTGTGACTAGCATGTGCTTGCTTTCCTATTTTACATGCATCGCAAAAGTGTTGGTCATATCTTAGGTTAGGCAAGTTTCTAACTAATTCTTTAGAGGCTAGGGATTGTATTTGTTGCATATTTGCGTGACCTAATCTTCTATGCCACAATGTAGAGTTTTCATCTAAGGTTGCTAGACATATTTTATCTTCCGGTTTATTTCCTAGTTTCATAACATATACGCCACCTTTCCTAACTCCTCTACCTATGACCTTTCCGTCCTTAACTATTTCGCTATCTTTACTTGTAAAAGTAACCCTACACTTATTATCGCATATTTGTCCTACACTAAGCAAATTATATGTTAAGTTATCTACATGCTCAACATTTTCAATAGTTAGGGAGTCTTGAGAGATCGTACCTTTGCCAATGATTTTTCCACGAAAATCACTACCGAAAATAACGTTACCTCCGTTGTATGCCTTGTAGGAGGAGAATAGCTTCCGGTTTCCCGTCATGTGCTTCGAGCATCCACTATCCTTAATCCATTCGTCGGGCTCCAAATTTATTCCTAGACATATTTCATCGGTGGCTTGAGCTACAAGGCACTTTTCGCCTTTTGCTTTGTCCGCTTCATCTTTGTCGCTATCGCTCCATGTTCCACTAACAAATGCGCTTTCGTAATCATAACCCGGTGGCTTTGGACATTCGCCAATGAGATGGTTTTGACTTCCACATCTAAAGCACTTTCTTTTCCCGTAGTTATCATTTCTATTTCTTTGTAGTGATCTTCTTTCATCTCGCGGTTGTCTCGTGAATCTTCCTCGTCTCTTGAAGAATTTCTTGAATTCTCTAACGGCCATTGCATATAACAACAGCTGGCACGCGAGTATTCGTATGGCTCCTTTCGAGATGTTGTATGGTAGGAAGTGTAGGGCTCCAGTTTGTTGGAATGAGGTTGGTGAGCGCATTATTGAGGGTCCGGAGTTGGTTCAGATCGCTACCGAGAAAGTGGATGTTGCTAGGGAGAAGTTGAAGGAAGCTCGTGCGCGTCAGAAGAGCTATGCTGATAAGCATCGGCGTGACTTGGAGTTTCGTGTTGGTGATCGGGTATTCCTTAAAGTTTCGCCGTTTCGAGGGTTAAACGTTTTGGGATCAAGGGCAAGCTCAGTCCTCGATTCATCGGACCGTTTGAGATTCTGGATCGCATCGGAGAGGTTTCGTATCGTTTGGCTCTTCCTCCGCAGTTATCACATGTTCACGACGTCTTTCATGTATCTCTTCTGAGGGGATACAATTATCATCCATTGCATGTGGTGTCTTATCCTTTTGATCGGATTCAACCCGATATGTCTCTTCCGGAGGAACCGGAAGCTATTCTTGATCGCCAGGAGCGAGTTATGAGACGTAAAGTCATTCCGTTCGTTAAGATTCTTTGGCGGAACCACCCAGAGCGGGAAGCTACTTGGGAGACCGAGGAGTCTATTCGAGCTAGCTATCCGCATTTTGTTTTCTGATCCGGTATGTCTCTGTTTTGTTTCTGATCCGTTTCATTTCTGATTCTTTGCAAATTTCGGGGACGAAATTTTTCTGTTAGAGGGGAAGAAGTTGTAACACCTAAAAATCCAAAATGTGTAAAATGACCAAATTGCCCCCTACAAGTTTATTAATTTATTTAAAAGCTTATAAAGATTTGTTTCTCATAACTCGAACTTGTAGATTCCAAAATTGTTTCAGGTCCTCAGAACAGACATAACATACTGAATCCAGATCAGAAGGATAACATACCAAACGTAGTAGATGAAAATCATATTCTCTCGGAAGAGACAAAGAAATACATAGGGTTTTGACGGATATGCGGTTCACAGAAATTGATTAGACAAATCAGATTTTGACGTACAAGAATTAGATTATCGATAACATCAATTTGCATAAGGTTCTACAATGGAACCTAAGATAGTTATCAGAAGTACAGAGGTCAGCAAAACGCGTAACGAGAATTCAGACGTATCAATTCGCATAACGGTGAAAGCAGATTACGCGTATAGGTAGAATGAACTTAAAGTCTCACTAACGCAGAAAATCTCAAACAGTTATCAGAATTTCTAAAGCTCTAAGGCACTTCTCGAGATATCCTATGCCCACAACAAGTGCACGTTATATGATGTAAGTATTATCACGTTGGTCAGACGTCATAATACTGGCATCATATAAATATGCCCTCATGATGGTCATACTTTATCTCAAGTCATGAACATAACAACTTATCTTAATCCACCTAATCCAACTACAGTCTCAGAGGTCATCAGAATCAACATCATAACTAAGAGGAGAAACGAACTACTCGAAAGAGTTAACGGAACAGGTCTAAAGTGTCTATCAGAACCAGATACGTCGCCAATAGCGTCAATACTTCATCACTCATCAGAATCAACTCAGACAATACCAGAGATTGCTTCAAAATCCTCATAACAAACTGATGAGTGTCTAAATACTCATCATTTTTACCTAATCTGAACTGCCAGAACATCCAAAAACTCTCAGAAATGCATCATAATACTGAAATTATCCCAGAATTGTGTTTTATATGTTTCAGATGCAAAATGTTTAAAAACAAGTGAAAAACGAACAAAGTTTGCATAATTGGCAGTTTCAGTCCCTCAACTTTTAAAAATTGTCAAAACTAGTCCCTGATCACTAAAAACTTGTACAAATATCATTTTAGGTCCTTGGGGATTCATAAGTTGTTAGAAAAGTCCTTTGAAGTTAAAAATTACAAATTTACAACTTTGGTCCCTCAGCTTTGAAAAATGTCAAAAATGGTCCTTAAGGTTTTAAAAATGGAAAATTATCAAAAATAAACCTTTGAACTAATCATATATGGCATAATTGGTCCTTGTGATATGTATTGTGAATTTACAGGTTGGTCCTCCAAGTTTCAGAATATTACACTTTTGGTCCTTGTGATATTTTAACTACAAACCAAAACCGGATCCTTAATTAAATAAAACCCAACCCACTATCCTAATTAATAAACCCAGCCCAACTTCCTAACCCAAGCCCAATCCATAACACAACCCGACCCACCCTCTTTTATTTAAACTAAAAGTTTGACTCAGTCAAACTTATCCCTTTCCCTGAAAACCCGCCAAACCAGAACACCAATACCACCTCACCCATTGTTTCTCTGCTAAACCACCCCCATCCAATCCCACTCACCTAACAATGCCAAAAGCTTTAAAAGCTTCTTCTCCACCTCCTCCTAAAGCATTAAATGCTTAAACCTGCTCAACCCACTACTATCAATTTTGGCGCCAAAAGTGATATCAAGGGCTGAGATCGATTTGAAGCAATCAAAGGGTGTAGAAGTGATCAGAGAAGTCGGCTAGGGTTTTCCCAGTTGTATTTAGTATAAATAGAACAATGTAATGGATAATTTAGTAGTAGTTAAATTAGTTTAAATCGCATTTTACTTTATCTAGTTGTAATCTTGTAATCTCTCATTTCCAGTTGTAATTCAAAGTAATTCAAGTTATAAAAATCTTGTTTCATATTATCTTGTGTCTGAATTTATTGTTGTTCAAAAATTTGTATGTCTCTGTTTAGAATTTAAGATTCGAACCACCACTAAAAAGCTTTCACAAGCTCTCACACCCTTGTAATAAGCTTATATAAGCTTTATATAGCTTCCTGTAAGCTTATTTAGTATGCTCTAGTTCTAAATGCAAGATATTCAAGAACAGTCAATGAAAGTCAACTCTGGGTGGAATAAGCTACTCTGGGTATTAAAAGCTAATTTGGAAGGCTTAGTGTAGTTTTCTAGCTTGTGTGAACAAGTTAGAATAGGTTCTGGTCCTTGTTCTTTGCTCTCAGTTGAAGTTCACTTGTAAGCCTTTTGATCAAATTTAGCATTTCACTGCATCAGTTGTTTATTGCTTGAATCTTGATCTTATTATGTCTCTGTGGTGATTGTTAAGTGATATTAAGTTTAAAATCATTTGCTTGTTCTTTGATTATTATAGTTGCTTTGAATCTCATCAAATCAGTCAATATAGCATCTTAGTGAATTCTGAGTTTTATGCTTGTGTTATTGTTGGTTTATGCTTATTTAGTTCTATTTGATGATAATATAAGTTCTTAAATCAGTATTGTGGTCTAAATCCCAGAAATCCTTTGAAAATCCAAGAATCTCAGGTTTTAAGGGCTGTTTGGATTTGCTGATATAACATCAGTACCTTGCTTGCTTGTTGTTTTTTGTTGTCATTACATATCATCTAGGGTAATATTAGCTCAGAACAACAAAAATATTCAAGTCCTATTTGATAAAAAGTCAAAATTGCCTTTGAACCCTCTTGAATTGTTGTCTGATGTGGTTTTAGGATCCAAGATCATGCTTTTGTGTTAAGAAGTTGTTAAACTTGCTCAATCTAGTCTTATTACACCTTAATACATCATATTCAGTCCATTAGAACCAATCAAAACTAACCAAAGTCAACCCTTGTGTTTTACTGCATAAGTCAAATTATTCAGCAGACTCAGTGTTTTGGCATCTGATCTTTGATCAAATTGGGATTCAATTGGTGTAATTGTGATAGGGCTTTTGTGTTTTTAAGATACTCAGTAGTATAGAGAAGCTTTTGCCCCCCTAATATTGCATCTCAGTAGCTTATTTCCTAGCTTAATTCACTCTGCAAGTTTGCTAGTTTTCTGCTATTTCTGCATAAGCTTTGCATCTGCCATAGTGCTTATCTAGCTTAATTGCTTGTGCTTATTTTTGTTTTCTTGTTGTTTTAAGCTTATATAAGTTGGTTTAACCTGTCCTGAGCATTTGGTTGAGTTTAGTGCTTTTTAGCTTATTTTTGGCTTATTTGCCAACTGCTTATCTGCCCAAATCAGCTCTCCAGGCTTATTAAACCTTTCATTTTATTTTTCCTATCTTTTAATTTATATTTTAGAATTATCTGTAAATTTTCATAATTTTCTGAATAGTTTTGATATTTTTAATCTTTTTAATTAGTTTAAAATAGTAATTAAATCATAATAAATAGAATAATAATCAGAAAAATATAATTTTAATTTTTATAATTTTCTTTTGTCATTTTTAATCTAGGAAAAATATAATTTCATTTTTAGACCTTAAGAAAAACCAAAAATAGAAATATAGTGATAGCTTCTATTTAATAGAATTTATCTTTTTAAATTTTAATTAAGTAATTTTCATTTTTATAATTTTCTTAGCTTCTATTTACTTAGTAATATTTTTAGAAAAAGTTTTAGATTTTTCTTGGCTCATTTAGTATTTTTTATAATTTAAATAGTTTAATTAGTAATTAAATAATAAATAATTAATAATAATTAAATAAAAAGTATAAAAAAATATAATTTAAGTTTTTAAATAAGTTTTAAGTTATTTTACATTTTTAGGTTTTAAATTTTATAAATTTTATTTTTTGTCCCATTTTAGATTTTTCGTTGCGCGTTTTCAGATTATTTAATTCGCGTTTTATTTTCCTGTGTATATCTGTTTTTGTTTGTTATTTAGAATTGTTAAATAAAGCAAAATCAAAAGCAATCTAAATCATCAATCACTCTAATCCTAGCTTTTCACAGTTTTCCATTCACATCTCGTTGGGAAACGATCCGGGTGATCACTTGCCTGGTTTCACACTACACACGAGTATTCGTTCTAAGACTGTTTATATTTTATCATTTATTACGGTTGACCATTCACAAGTGGTTGACTTGTGTGATAGAGAAATAAAAGATAACTAGTTTGGGAGGAATCAAATTTTGGCGCCGCTGCCGGGGAGGTGTGCTGCAACTATTGTGAAGAATTTTAGCGATTAGTGATTCGAGATCCTTCTTCTAGAAGTTCCTATTTCCCGAAAACAATATAAAATACAAAAATATATTTTTTTTCTTTTTCTATATATATTATTATTATAATTATCATATAAAAATTAAAAACCCAAAAATATTTTCCGTTTTCTTTAATAATAAACAATAAAAATTAACCATCGAGAACCAAGACTGAGTACTACCTAACTGGGGGTACGGCCATAATAAGTTCCCAAACCTAAGATAAAAACTTGCCTTTGTATCACTTGCGAATATCGGCTCACCTTTGATTGATAAACAAACTCTAACGGAGGTTCTAGGATAGTCTGACATTAAATTGTCGGACTGAAAGAAGCGGGTTTTTAAGGAGCATTTAATTGCCCACCTTTGCTTCTCCGCCACTCTGTGCGTTTATCTTTTAAAGAGCTACCGTACGCTTGTTGATTATTGGTTTAAGTTCACTTGTGTTTTCTCTCGATCTTGATTTTAATTAAAAATTTTGCTAAGTGCATGCGCACTCGTTCTTCTAGGTCATCAAGCCCTCTCCGTGAGCTTGGAAATATACCTCGAAGACGTCGGAGACGTTCTGCTCCATCAGTCGTACCCGAGATACGGACTGATCCCGAAACCCCTGTCATCATGGCAGAAGACCGTCCTATGAATGAGCTTCTCCAAGCTCCCACCGAGGGTTATGGAGATGCCATTATTGTTCCAGCCATCGTGGCTGAGAATTTTGAGCTGAAAACTGGGTTGATAAACCTTGTTACATCGCGTCAATTCTATGGTTTTGAGAGGGACGATCCTCAAGATCACGTTCGATGGTTCAATAAAATCACATCCACCATCAAATGTAAAAATGTCCCGGAGGAATCGATCAAACTTCTTCTTTTCCCGTTTTCTATAGATGGGGCAGCCCGGATTTGGCTTGACAAACAACCCCCTCGATCAATTAGAACATGGGAAGATTTAGTTCAAAAATTCGTAAATGAATTCTTTCCTCCTTCCAAAACCACGCATCTTAAAAATGAAATCATGAAATTCACTCAAAGGTTTGATGAACCATTTGGAGAAGCATGGGATCGTTTCAAAGAATTGCTCCGCAAATGTCCTCATCACGGTTTCACCGATTTGATGCAGATGGACACTTTTTACAGTGGGTTAAACCCATCTGATCAAGATTCTCTTAATGCCTCAGCTGGAGGTAATTTTCTGAGCAAATCCACTAAGGAAGCCATTGCTCTCATTGAAAATAAGTCTAAGGTCCGCACTACACGAAACAGGACATATAATTCCCAAGCTAGTGCTGGTCCTTCTACTTCATCTCCCGTGAGTCAGTCTAGTACTGATACTCAGCTTGCTGAACTCACGAAGGTTATTCAAGCTTTGGTATTCTCCACACAAAAGAAAGAGTCCGCTCCGCAAACTTCTCACACTGCTGAGGTTAAAAAAATAGAAGTTTGTGTTACTTGTGGTGGTCCTCACGCTTACTATAATTGTACTGCCACCGATGGCAATACATTTGACATTAATGCTTTAGCCGGAACATCCAATCAAGGAGGTAATCAATACCGTCCTCAAGTGGACCCAAACCACCGTGCTAGCAATCAATTCGGGCCACCCGGATTTCCTCCTCCCAACAATCCAAATAGGATTAATCCTAATCAACAGAGAGGGCAGAACATGCAAAATCAATTTACTGCCCCAAACAATCAATACCCACCCCAGAGGGGTAATCAAGGGTATTCAGCTCCTAATCACCAAGGACCTCTCCCAAATGAACTTGATAACTACATCAAGTTTAATGAGAACAAAATGAAGGCAATACAAAATCAGATCTCTGGATTGAGGAATGAATTTCAAACTTCAATATACAAGCAAGGAACTGAGCTTAAGAATGAGCTTTCAAATAAAATTGATCACTCTCAAAGCGAAGTTAAGAATATGCTTACCAGTCTCATGAACCATATCAATCCGCCTTCTACCTCGGGAGGTCTTCCTGGTAATACCATTCCAAACCCAAAGGGTGAACTCAAAGCTGTCACCACACGCAGTGGTAAAGCTTATGATGGACCCACTATTTCTACTACCACTTCTTCTCCTCTCCCCAAGGTAGTGGAAAGTGAACCTGAGGTGACTGAGGACAAGGAACTTCCTATTAATAACGGAGGTGCCAACAACGTCCTACCTCAAGTTGTCCAGAAACCAAAACCCAAACCAGGAGTTGTTTTTGAAATCCCTGTTGAAAGCCCTAAATCCAAACCTTCTATTCCTTATCCATCACGTTTGCATGAGCAAAAGCTCCGCGAAAAAGCTAGTCAACAAATGGAAAAAATTTTCAAAATTTTTCAGGAATTACATTTTGATATAAGCTTTGCGGATGCTATCATTCTGATGCCCAAATTTGCATCCACAATCAAACACTTGTTAAGCAACAAGGAAAAACTGTTTGAAATGGCAAAGACTCCATTAAATGAGAACTGCTCAGCAGTTATCTTGAAAAAGCTTCCGGTGAAGCTTGGAGATCCTGGAAGATTTTTACTACCTTGTGTCTTTCCAGGAATGGTTGAATGCTATGCCTTGGCCGATCTTGGTGCAAGCATTAACCTGATGCCTTATTCAGTCTGGGAGAAGCTTTCTCTTCCTGAACTCACTACTACCTGCATGACTCTTGAGCTTGCAGATCGTTCCACATCTCATCCGCGCGGCATTGCTGAGGATGTATTTGTGAAAGTAGGGAAGTTCCATTTTCCAGGTGACTTTGTGGTTGTCGATTTTGATGCTGATCCTAGGGTTCCTCTAATTCTTGGAAGAGGATTCCTAAAAACGGGCCGTGCTCTCATTGATGTATTTGAGCATGAAATCACATTACATGTGGATAATGAAGCTGTTACTTTTAACCTGGATCAAACTTCGAGGTACTCCCCAAATTATGAATCTGAATCGGTTAACCGAATCGATGTCATTGATGTTGTTTCAGAGGAGTAATCTCAAGAGTTTCTCGGTTATTCTCATAATTCTATGAGTGGGGATACCACCACATCTTCTCTACCTATCATTTCCGACTCTTCCCCTTCTCTCACTCCGTTTGAGGGAAGTAATTTCAATTTGGAAGAGATCGAGGCTTTTCTCGAGTGTAATTCATTTCTGGAAGGAATTGACGACGCTGAGATTGATCTGGAGGGAGATATTCTTCTTCTTGAGACATTGTTAAATTAGGACAATTCTCCTCCACTCCCTCCCATTGAACTTCATAATGAGGAAATCAAATCAGTTGAGAAAAACGATGAATTTCCTGAGGTCGAACTCAAAGACTTACCACCTCATCTTGAGTACGCATTTTTGGAGGGTGATGATAAATTACCCGTCATTATTGCTAAAGACTTAAGTGATGAGGAAAAGACTGCTCTAATAAAGGTCTTAAAGTCACACAAGCAAGCAATTGCTTGGAAACTCTCCGACATAAAGGGTCTCGACCCTGAATTTTGTACTCACAAAATATTAATGGAGGATGACTTCAAACCAGCAGTCCAACACCAGCGAAGGGTAAATCCCAAAATCCACGATGTTATCAAACAAGAGGTTCTCAAACTTCTTGATGCAGGATTGATTTACCCCATCTCTGATAGTCCTTGGGTTAGTCCCATTCACTGTGTTCCAAAAAAGGGTGGCATAACTGTTTTCACAAATGAGGAGAATGAGTTGATTCCAACTCGATTGGTTACTGGGTGGCGTGTTTGCATTGACTATCGTAAGTTAAATGATGCCACCCGAAAAGACCATTTCCCTCTGCCCTTCATGGACCAGATGCTTGAGAGATTAGCGGGAAACGAGTACTATTGTTTCCTTGATGGTTTCTCGGGTTACTTTCAAATCCCCATTGATCCACAAGATCAAGAAAAGACCACCTTTACATGCCCTTATGGAACCTTTGCTTATAAACGTATGCCTTTCGGCTTATGTAATGCTCCAGGCACATTCCAAAGGTGCATGATGTCCATATTTTCCGACATGATCGGGAAAACGATGGAGGTCTTTATGGATGACTTCTCAGTCATTGGGGATTCATTCGAAACATGTCTCTCCCATTTAGAAAACATGTTGAAACGGTGTGAAGACACCAATCTTTGTCTAAATTGGGAGAAGAGTCACTTTATGGTCAAAGAGGGCATTGTCCTCGGCCATAAGATATCAAAGAGCGGGATTGAGGTTGACAGATCTAAAGTTGATGTCATTGGTAAATTACCTCATCCCACCACCGTCAAAGGTATTAGGAGTTTTTTGGGTCATGCCGGTTTCTATCGTAGATTCATACAAGATTTTTCTAAAATCGCCCGGCCTATGACTCATCTTCTTGAAAAGGATGCTCCTTTTATCTTCTCACCCGAGTGCATAGAAGCTTTTGAAACATTAAAGAAAAAGCTTACTGAAGCACCCATTCTGGTTGCCCCCGACTGGGATTTTCCCTTTGAGCTCATGTGCGATGCAAGCGATTTTGCTATCGGTGCAGTCCTGGGGCAACGAAAAGCTAAACATTTTCAGCCTATCCACTACGCAAGTAAAACCATGACTGAAGCTCAAACTCATTACACCACTACAGAAAAAGAATTATTAGCTGTGGTGTATGCCTTTGAGAAGTTTCGGCCATATTTGATCTTGACAAAATGTGCAGTGTATACGGATCACTCGGCTCTCAAATATCTCTTTGCAAAACAAGATGCAAAGCCGAGATTACTCCGTTGGGTTCTCCTCCTGCAAGAATTTGATATCACCATACGTGATAAAAAAGGAGCTGAGAACCTAGCTGCTGATCATCTGTCCCGATTAGAGAACCCACACCAAGATGTTTTTGAGAAAAAGGAAATAAATGAAACATTTCCTCTTGAGACACTCAGTGTGGTTGCTTTTCGTGGAGATTCTACTACCCCATGGTTTGCTGACTTCGCAAATTACCATGCGGGTAACTTCATAGTGAAAGGGATGTCGACCCAACAGAAGAATAAATTCTTCAAGGATGTTAAACATTACTTCTGGGACGACCCCTACTTATTCAAAATCTGTACGGATCAAGTCATCCGACGGTGTGTTTACGGACAGGAAGCTATTGACATTCTCAAAGCTTGCCATGCTGGACCCACTGGGGGCCATCATAGTCCAAACTACACCGCCAAAAAGGTGTTTGATTCCGGGTTTTATTGGCCCACAATTTATAAGGATGCCCAAGATCTGATCAAAACTTGTGAAGCTTGTCAGCGTCACGGAAATATTTCACAACGAAATGAAATGCCACAAAATGCTATTCAAGTTTGTGAAATCTTTGATGTCTGGGGCATTGACTTTATGGGGCCATTTCCATCATCTCGAGGAAATAAATACATTCTCGTGGCTGTTGACTATTTGTCAAAATGGGTTGAAGCAAAAGCTTTACCCACTAATGATGCCCGAGTGGTTGTAAAATTTCTGAAAGCTCTGTTTTCCCGTTTTGGAACTCCACGTGCTATAATCAGTGATCGTGGTACGCATTTTTGCAATGACAAATTTGACAAAGTCATGCAAAAGTATGGTGTAACTCACCGTCTTTCTACTGCGTATCACCCACAAACAAGTGGACAAGTAGAAGTTTCAAATCGGGGTATTAAAAGAATACTGGAAAGGACTGTAGGAGAAAATCGTGCATCCTGGTCGGATAAATTGGATGATGCATTATGGGCCTTTCGTACAGCTTACAAGACACCCATCGGGTGTACTCCTTACAATCTTGTGTACGGAAAGGCATGTCATCTGCCGATCGAATTAGAGCACAAAGCCTACTGGGCCTTGAAACATGCTAACTTTGACCTTCAAACTGCGGGTGATCACCGTAAAGTTCAAATGAATGAACTAAATGAACTGCGTGATCAGGCCTACGAGAACTCTTTGATCTATAAAGAAAAGACAAAGAAGATTCATGACTCAAAAATAAAGAACCGCGTTTTTAACGTTGGTGATCGAGTCCTTCTTTTCAATTCAAGATTAAAGATCTTCTCAGGCAAACTCAAATCCCGATGGTCTGGTCCATTCACTATCACAAAGGTTTATCCATATGGTACCGTTGAGTTATCTCAAGCTGACGGGCCTAATTTCAAAGTGAATGGTCATCGTTTAAAACACTACTTTGGAGAGGACATACCATTCATGGTTGTCCCGGATCTTCAAACTTTCCCCATGAACCAATGAATGCGGGGATCGAGTCAAGCTAGTGACTCGGTGATCAAAAACATTAGCAAAACATGGGTTTTCACCCGTGTCTCTGTTTTCTTTCTCTTTTCTACCATCTAGTGTGGGGGAGATGCCCCACATGTTGTATATATGGAAATTTCAAAAAAAAAAAAAAAAAAAAAAAAAAAAAAAAAAAAAAGTGTATATAAAATAATGGCTATTAATATTTCCCTTTCACGTTCTAAGTGTTGGTTTAACAACCGGTTCTTTGAATATTGAGGGCAATATTCAGTTCTAAGTGTGGGGGGGAATTCTAGCGAATTTGATCAAATGTACCATCTAGTACCCCCATTTTAGCCAAAATTTTAAAATTTTTTCTCACTTAGAACTCAATAAATGGTTATCAGTCCGTCATGTCTAACCCACATAAGGATTGGCTAATCCGAGAGCAAACGGCTCTTGGTAAAGATGTCTCAAATCCGTTGATGGCTTACAATTTGCCGAAAATTGTATGGTATTCAACTCCCCATATCTTCATAAGTGAAGAGTTGGCTAGCCCGCAAGGTTATGGCTTGTGGTTAAGGCAGTGAAAATCCATGATTGGTAATCAGCTCACCAAAGATAATATTGATAATTTATCTAAGAGTTGGCTAGTCCAGAAGCAAACGGCTTCTGGTAAAGACAAATCAAAACCGTTGACAGCTTGTGGTTTGCTCAAAATCACTTGGTTATCATTGTACCAAAGTTCTTACTTGAACTGAAACAATTGGCTACTCCAGAAGTAATGGCTTTTGGTAAAGAGTCTTTCAAATCCATTAAATCTTCATAAAATATTGCTAGGGACTAGCAATAGTTTAGTGTGGGGGATTGATGAGTGTCTAAATACTCATCATTTTTACCTAATCTGAACTGCCAAAACATCCAAAAACTCTCAGAAATGCATCATAATACTGAAATTATCCCAGAATTGTGTTTTATATGTTTCAGATGCAAAATGTTTAAAAACAAGTGAAAAACGAACAAAGTTTGCATAATTGGCAGTTTCAGTCCCTCAACTTTTAAAAATTGTCAAAACTAGTCCCTGATCACTAAAAACTTGTACAAATATCATTTTAGGTCCTTGGGGATTCATAAGTTGTTAGAAAAGTCCTTTGAAGTTAAAAATTACAAATTTACAACTTTGGTCCCTCAGCTTTGAAAAATGTCAAAAATGGTCCTTAAGGTTTTAAAAATGGAAAATTATCAAAAATAAACCTTTGAACTAATCATATATGGCATAATTGGTCCTTGTGATATGTATTGTGAATTTACAGGTTGGTCCTCCAAGTTTCAGAATATTACACATTTGGTCCTTGTGATATTTTAACTACAAACCAAAACCAGATCCTTAATTAAATAAAACCCAACCCACTATCCTAATTAATAAACCCAGCCCAACTTCCTAACCCAAGCCCAATCCATAACACAACCCGACCCACCCTTTTTTATTTAAACTAAAAGTTTGACTCAGTCAAACTTATCCCTTTCCCTGAAAACCCGCCAAACCAGAACACCAATACCACCTCACCCATTGTTTCTCTGCTATACCACCCCCCATCCAATCCCACTCACCTAACAATGCCAAAAGCTTTAAAAGCTTCTTCTCCACCTCCTCCTAAAGCATTAAATGCTTAAACCTGCTCAACCCACTACTATCAATTTTGGCGCCAAAAGTGAAATCAAGGGCTGAGATCGATTTGAAGCAATCAAAGGGTGTAGAAGTGATCAGAGAAGTCGGCTAGGGTTTTCCCAGTTGTATTTAGTATAAATAGAACAATGTAATGGATAATTTAGTAGTAGTTAAATTAGTTTAAATCGCATTTTACTTTATCTAGTTGTAATCTTGTAATCTCTCATTTCCAGTTGTAATTCAAAGTAATTCAAGTTATAAAAATCTTGTTTCATATTATCTTGTGTCTGAATTTATTGTTGTTCAAAAATTTGTATGTCTCTGTTGAGAATTTAAGATTCGAACCACCACTAAAAAGCTTTCACAAGCTCTCACACCCTTGTAATAAGCTTATATAAGCTTTATATAGCTTCCTGTAAGCTTATTTAGTATGCTCTAGTTCTAAATGCAAGATATTCAAGAACAGTCAATGAAAGTCAACTCTGGGTGGAATAAGCTACTCTAGGTATTAAAAGCTAATTTGGAAGGCTTAGTGTAGTTTTCTAGCTTGTGTGAACAAGTTAGAATAGGTTCTGGTCCTTGTTCTTTGCTCTCAGTTGAAGTTCACTTGTAAGCCTTTTGATCAAATTTAGCATTTCACTGCATCAATTGTTTATTGCTTGAATCTTGATCTTATTATGTCTCTGTGGTGATTGTTAAGTGATATTAAGTTTAAAATCATTTGCTTGTTCTTTGATTATTATAGTTGCTTTGAATCTCATCAAATCAGTCAATATAGCATCTTAGTGAATTCTGAGTTTTATGCTTGTGTTATTGTTGGTTTATGCTTATTTAGTTCTATTTGATGATAATAGAAGTTCTTAAATCAGTATTGTGATCTAAATCCCAGAAATCCTTTGAAAATCCAAGAATCTCAGGTTTTAAGGGCTGTTTGGATTTGCTGATATAACATCAGTACCTTGCTTGCTTGTTGTTTTTTGTTGTCATTACATATCATCTAGGGTAATATTAGCTCAGAACAACAAAAATATTCAAGTCCTATTTGATAAAAAGTCAAAATTGCCTTTGAACCCTCTTGAATTGTTGTCTGATGTGGTTTTAGGATCCAAGATCATGTTTTTGTGTTAAGAAGTTGTTAAACTTGCTCAATCTAGTCTTATTACACCTTAATACATCATATTCAGTCCATTAGAACCAATCAAAACTAACCAAAGTCAACCCTTGTGTTTTTCTGCATAAGTCAAATTATTCAGCAGACTCAGTGTTTTGGCATCTGATCTTTGATCAAATTGGGATTCAATTGGTGTAATTGTGATAGGGCTTTTGTGTTTTTAAGATACTCAGTAGTATAGAGAAGCTTTTGCCCCCCTAATATTGCATCTCAGTAGCTTATTTCCTAGCTTAATTCACTCTGCAAGTTTGCTAGTTTTCTGCTATTTCTGCATAAGCTTTGCATCTGCCATAGTGCTTATCTAGCTTAATTGCTTGTGCTTATTTGTGTTTTCTTGTTGTTTTAAGCTTATATAAGTTGGTTTAACCTGTCCTGAGCATTTGGTTGAGTTTAGTGCTTTTTAGCTTATTTTTGGCTTATTTGCCAACTGCTTATCTGCCCAAATCAGCTCTCCAGGCTTATTAAACCTTTCATTTTATTTTTCATATCTTTTAATTTATATTTTAGAATTATCTTTAAATTTTCATAATTTTCTGAATAGTTTTGATATTTTTAATCTTTTTAATTAGTTTAAAATAGTAATTAAATCATAATAAATAGAATAATAATCAGAAAAATATAATTTTAATTTTCATAATTTTCTTTTTTCATTTTTAATCTAGGAAAAATATAATTTCATTTTTAGACCTTAAGAAAAACCAAAAATAGAAATATAGTGATAGCTTCTATTTAATAGAATTTATCTTTTTAAATTTTAATTAAGTAATTTTCATTTTTATAATTTTCTTAGCTTCTATTTACTTAGTAATATTTTTAGAAAAAGTTTTAGATTTTTCTTGGCTCATTTAGTATTTTTTATAATTTAAATAGTTTAATTAGTAATTAAATAATAAATAATTAATAATAATTAAATAAAAAGTATAAAAAATATAATTTAAGTTTTTAAATAAGTTTTAAGTTATTTTACATTTTTAGGTTTTAAATTTTATAAATTTTATTTTTTGTCCCATTTTAGATTTTTCGTTGCGCGTTTTCAGATTATTTAATTCGCGTTTTATTTTCCTGTGTATATCTGTTTCTGTTTGTTATTTAGAATTGTTAAATAAAGCAAAATCAAAAGCAATCTAAATCATCAATCACTCTAATCCTAGCTTTTAACAGTTTTCCATTCACATCTCGTTGGGAAACGATCCGGGTGATCACTTGCCTGGTTTCACACTACACACGAGTATTCGTTCTAAGACTTTTTATATTTTATCATTTATTACGGTTGACCATTCACAAGTGGTTGACTTGTGTGATAGAGAAATAAAAGATAACTAGTTTGGGAGGAATCAAATTTTGGCGCCGCTGCCGGGGAGGTGTGCTGCGACTATTGTGAAGAATTTTAGCGATTAGTGATTCGAGATCCTTCTTCTAGAAGTTCCTATTTCCCGAAAACAATATAAAATACAAAAATAATTTTTTTTTTCTTTTTCTATATATATTATTATTATAATTATCATATAAAAATTAAAAACCCAAAAATATTTTCCGTTTTCTTTAATAATAAACAATAAAAATTATCCCGAAAACAAGTGCACGTTATATGATGTAAGTATTATCACGTTGGTCAGACGTCATAATACTGGCATCATATAAATATGCCCTCATGATGGTCATACTTTATCTCAAGTCATGAACATAACAACTTATCTTAATCCACCTAATCCAACTACAGTCTCAAAGGTCATCAGAATCAACATCATAACTAAGAGGAGAAACGAACTACTCGAAAGAGTTAACGGAACAGGTCTAAAGTGTCTATCAGAACCAGATACGTTGCCAATAGCGTCAATACTTCATCACTCATCAGAATCAACTCAGACAATACCAGAGATTGCTTCAAAATCCTCATAACAAACCATCGGCCTACATACGCAGAGTGAATACATAACGGAATTATTAACAGAGGGTCTAAATCATTCAAAGGATCTTATCATCTGGTTACGGAAATTTAAGTAAGTTAAGTGAAATACGTCATCCATAGTTTCATCCTTTGTGGAAAACTAGAAGGGGGGGGGGGTTGAATAGTTTTATGTCCTTTTAAAATTTATTATGAAAACTTTATTTTCTTTTTAAAACTTAGATTCGAATTTATGTGATCTCAATTCTTGAACAATATGAACAATACGTATATAAGTAAATTTAACTAAGTAATGCAAGCAAGGTAATAAAATGAAATGAAAGCTAGAGATGGAAAGATCTAACCGAGAGACAAGAGATTTATAGTGGTTCGGCTATAAGGACACCTTCCTTGCCCTACTCCACTCCCCGAGCACCTAACTCGAGAGTTTTCTTCACTATGTCAACAAGCTCCCTTATGGCGGAGAAAACCTTTACACAACTTTAACTTACACCGGCTTAACGACACAAAGCTAGATGTCGAGTTCTAATCGTAGCTAGAACCAATCTCACACCTTAAACACGACTTAATCACACCTTCTTCTTCACGACTAGTTCACGACTTCTTCACGACTTCTTCACAACTTCTTCACGACTTCTTCACAACTTCTTCACGACACTTCACGACTAACCACAACCTATGTTCACTACTACTTCTTCACACCTTCTCTACTTACACACCTTAACAACACAACTTCTCTACTTACACACTAACCTATCCCAAATAATTATACACACAACTATCTAATAACAATACACAACTTATATACAAATATATGTGATGACACAAACAACTTAGGTATCTAAGTTGCAATACTTCTTCTTTAGTTGTTGAAGGAGTATTCTTCTTTTGCACTTGA
Source organism: Artemisia tridentata subsp. tridentata (assembly GCA_021014915.2). Lineage (NCBI taxonomy): Eukaryota > Viridiplantae > Streptophyta > Magnoliopsida > Asterales > Asteraceae > Artemisia > Artemisia tridentata. The sequence continues at coordinate 347,756,384 of CP139506.1, read as the reverse complement.
ATGGAGAAAGCTTGGATCACTTAGAAACCAAAGCTTAAGATTATATGATCAAAGGATTTTGAAGATATGAAATGTGATTTAAAACAGAAAGTTTTTGTGTGCAAAAGGTGAGTAAAAGTCCAGGAGAAGACTGGTATTTATAGGAGAAAAATTGGACAGCTGGAAGTCTACTGGAGCGGGGGCGGTCCCCTTAATAATTAAGGGGGCCGCCTAGTAAAATTAAGGGGGCCGCCCATTCTGTCCGTTGGCTAATTTTGTCCTTTTGTGGGGAAGGTTTTTCTGGAACATTTTAACTGATTTTGGTTAAAAATTTGAATTCATATTTTTATAAAAGATTAAACATTTTTATTTAATGCCAAAAATGTTTTTCAAAAATATATAAAATGTTTTTGATGTTTTATAAAAAATCTAGTTATTAAGAAAATGTTCCTTTGATCATATAATGCATTAAGCATTAGTTTATTCATACCTTAAGTGATTAAGTTGTAGAAGTGAATATTTACAACTAAATACTTGTTTATTTGATAAGTTTATGTTTAATGAGTTTATATTTTGTGATCATTAAAACATAGAGATATGAATAATGTTTTTAGGCATTATTTATGTCAACATCCTTCACAGAATCAACTCTTCCAAACGCAAACGTTTGCTTCAGAATTATCATTCCTTCAATACATGATCTTCTTCCAAGTACATGCAGTCTGTCGTATGATCATAGGGTGTAAAGGAATTATAAACTTGAGTCTGGCCCCTCAAGCCTTTGACACTTCTTCTGGACATTGTGGTGTGGTAACGTGAACCTCTGACATGGTCATTGTGCATCTTTCCTTCGCGAGTCTGCTTTTGCTCTCAATTCATGTTAGTACAACTAAAATGAATAGAGAAAACAAGACGGTGTGTTTCTGACAGGTCTTCCGGCACAGTTCAAAATTCGCCAACTCAACTGTTGTCATCATAGGATACGGGGTAGTGATACAATTAGGTTTACGATAGTTGACACGCTGACGTGGGATTTTCTCTTTCTTCTTCATAAATGAAATAGGGTATTCAAAAGAAACACTGAGGTGAACAACATTATAATCCATGAACTTCTTCAATCTCTCAACCTCTATAGCATCATGTGTCATCGATTGAGGTCGGTTCAAGGTCAATTCTACTTTGCAACAGGAGGGGAAATATCAAGAGTTTCATCAGAAAACATCAGAATATTTGTACAATAAAGCTTCCAATGCCCAAAACTTCTAAGGGTGGTGATGCGCGTGATGTGTCGTTGCGGTTTAGCAGTTTTAATGCCTACTCAAGTTTTAAATTTATATTTAGCCGACTTATCAATAACACACACACTTAACGAGCAGTGTACCCGGTCAGTATGAATATAATGGTAAGTAGAGTGTCGATCACTAAGAGTGGAACGTATTATCTCGTTATTTTAATCAGTATTTTAATATCCTAACGCAAGGGGGTTTCAGCCTGAGAGACTGGCACGATTTGTTTGCAATTAAATAATAAAATAAACCAATAGGCACGAATCAGCAAGTAGCACACACGTACACAGATAAATACTCGAGACAATAAGAGGGCTGTCCTTATGATTAAGTAGATTGTCACTTGTTTTATTGATAGCTTTATATGAAGTGTATGTAGTTAACCCTTTCTCGTTGGTCCTATTCTTATCGGCGAGTAAACCCTTAATGATTACTTATGTCTAAAAGTTATTCCTAAGTGATCAATTTAGTAATAACCGTGGGAGCCACATTATTTTCCGCAGTCAAATGCCCGCAAGCCACTAATAAACACAGAGGTTATCAATGCACTAATAAGTAGTAACCAAAGACATCAACATATAAACTTTAATTGATGGGAAAGCAAGTATTAAAGGGAGTGCAATCTTTCGTTGTCACATTACACAAGCCACCAATCCTGATGAATTAAAGTTTGCTAACACAATAAAACAAAACTACTTAATGAATTAAACACATGCAGCACCTTCTTACAGCTCTTGTATCTTCGTTTGGTGTGTCTTGTGCTGCCTCCTTGACTGAATTCGTCCTAGGGTTCTGCTGCTTCGGTCTTCGAATCTAATATATTCCCCCCGAAATTCGTCTGGTCTTGGGGTATTTATAGTTTCTGTCTGAGGGAAGATGCGGCGCATCTATTAAGTAGATGCGGCGCATTGACTTAACTTCGCGTGGGGTCCAAGATTATAATATTCAGGAATATTCGTACACCGCCAGAAGATGCGGCGTAACTCCATGATTAGATGCGGCGCATGTCCTCTTGTATCTTGGATCTTATCTGGTGGAATCTTAATAGAGATGCGCCGTATGTAATGAGTGAGATGCGGCGCATCTGGAGCAGATTAGTCTTGATCTTCTTCATTTCAGTAGACTCTTAACTTCTTGCATGTTTTGCTCCATAATTAGTCCAAAATCGCTAAGTTTCACCAAATGCTTGTTTTTACCTGAGAATTACAAAAGTAAACGATTAAGTATCAATCCTCATACATAATATAGTAAAACAAGTCAAATTAATAGGATAAATGATAGTAATAAAATGTACTTATTTGAGTTCATCGAATATCCCCCCACTTGAACTTTACTTGTCCCCAAGTAAACCTTAGAATTTCTCTTATGAAAATGTATCCTAAAAGATGTTAGGATTTATTTTTATATTTAAGCATGTATTCGTTTATTTCATAATCACACAACTAAACACTTAACGAATTAGAAGTAAAATAAAATAAGTTGATAAAAGCAAATCTAATCGTTTAACTGTACAGTCGTGACGAATATTCTATCATAAGCTTGGCAAGTATACACATCTCCTCCACTAAAGCTAAGGAATAACAAGTCTAAAGCGGTAAAAAGGGTTTTTAGGCTTAAGGGTTAATTATTCTTGATCACTATCGATCTCAAATTCCAGAAAAGGCGACAAAATCACAAATACATGATCGAATCCACGAACACGATACTTGCAATTGCTCAAATCCTTAACTCGAATAGGCTAAAGATAGGTCCAAACTTCACCAATAATAATATATCAAAAAGGGCGACAAAATCATAAATACATAGCCGAATCCACGACTACGATACTTAAGATTGCTCAAATCCCTAATCTCAATAAATCAAAGGTTCGGTTGGATAAAGAATAATATAGGGTATGGATAATATTTGGGATATAAATTGGTGTAAAATGAAAAATAAACAAAACAAATAAATTAAAATCCTAAGTGTGGTTAATCACTATCCCAACCATCCCATGAATAAGACTCATATCATCGAATAACTCACGCTTTAACACTTGAAACACACGCTTTAGGTAGACACGAATTATACTCAACAAGATCTTAATCAAAGAATAAACCTTAATTGGCGTTCCCATAACTGCCAATTCTCATTCAATCCATAGATATAATACAACAAATAGTGGTGATATCGACCACTTAATACAAAACTTTACATAAGTTGGTTAAAACAAACATCCAACTCTTTTTCTTTTTCTTTTCTTATTTTTTAATTTTTTTTTTTTTTTTTTTTTTTTTTTTTTTTTTTTTAAGCATAGACATAGATGTGTAAAATTTCACCACATCACTATAATGATAATTCTGGATAATTTTTCCATACTTTTCATACTTCAGAAATAACGGTAATAGTGAAAGTAGTAAACACACGGAAAATAAACTCAAAGATATACAATATTTACTTTCACTCCAATTGCATTGTGCAATTTCCCGACCTAACCATAGATAATGAATTACGCACGCGAACACAGGTAATGTAAGGAAACACACTTTGCCTATAGCAATTAACCAACCACGGATTCTAATCTACAGGGTAGGCTAAGGTGTAAGGGTGTAACGAAACATTTTAAACATAGGTGTAAGAAACGAAAGGAATGGCTCTGAGTGTTTTTCTAGGGGTATCTTACTCTAAAAATGAGAGTAACAAAAGGGTTTATACGGGGGTTAACTAACCAGTGTAGTTAGTTAATAACACATAACATATAATAGGCTATTTGGGTGTAATCCTAGAATTTTACCAATTTAGACAAGTCATTCCAATTATATAAATAATACTCATTATGGTGGTCTCGAATAGTACACAAGCCAAGCTTATGATAGAATATTCGTCACGACTGGACAGTTAAACGATTAGATTTGCTTTTATCAACTTATTTTATTTTACTTCTAATTCGCTAAAATTTTTTTTTAGCGATAAAGTAATACGACGCATCTCTAGCGATTTTGGTTAACAAAAGAGTGGAACGTATTATCTCGTTATTCTAATCAGTATTTTAATATCCTAACGCAAGGGGGTTTCAGCCTGAGAGACTGGCACGATTTGTTTGCAATTAAATAATAAAATAAACCAATAGGCACGAATCAGCAAGTAGCACACACGTACACAGATAAATACTCGAGACAATAAGAGGGCTGTCCTTATGATTAAGTAGATTGTCACTTGTTTTATTGATAGCTTTATATGAAGTGTATGTAGTTAACTCTTTCTCGTTGGTCCTATTCTTATCGGCGAGTAAACCCTTAATGATTACTTATGTCTAAAAGTTATTCCTAAGTGATCAATTTAGTAATAACCGTGGGAGCCACATTATTTTCCGCAGTCAAATGCCCGCAAGCCACTAATAAACACAGAGGTTATCAATGCACTAATAAGTAGTAACCAAAGACATCAACATATAAACTTTAATTGATGGGAAAGCAAGTATTAAAGGGAGTGCAATCTTTCGTTGTCACATTACACAAGCCACCAATCCTGATGAATTAAAGTTTGCTAACACAATAAAACAAAACTACTTAATGAATTAAACACATGCAGCACCTTCTTACAGCTCTTGTATCTTCGTTTGGTGTGTCTTGTGCTGCCTCCTTGACTGAATTCGTCCTAGGGTTCTGCTGCTTCGGTCTTCGAATCTAATATATTCCCCCCGAAATTCGTCTGGTCTTGGGGTATTTATAGTTTCTGTCTGAGGGAAGATGCGGCGCATCTATTAAGTAGATGCGGCGCATTGACTTAACTTCGCGTGGGGTCCAAGATTATAATATTCAGGAATATTCGTACACCGCCAGAAGATGCGGCGTAACTCCATGATTAGATGCGGCGCATGTCCTCTTGTATCTTGGATCGTATCTGGTGGAATCTTAATAGAGATGCGCCGTATGTAATGAGTGAGATGCGGCGCATCTGGAGCAGATTAGTCTTGATCTTCTTCATTTCAGTAGACTCTTAACTTCTTGCATGTTTTGCTCCATAATTAGTCCAAAATCGCTAAGTTTCACCAAATGCTTGTTTTTACCTGAGAATTACAAAAGTAAACGATTAAGTATCAATCCTCATACATAATATAGTAAAACAAGTCAAATTAATAGGATAAATGATAGTAATAAAATGTACTTATTTGAGTTCATCGAATATCCCCCCACTTGAACTTTACTTGTCCCCAAGTAAACCTTAGAATTTCTCTTATGAAAATGTATCCTAAAAGATGTTAGGATTTATTTTTATATTTAAGCATGTATTCGTTTATTTCATAATCACACAACTAAACACTTAACGAATTAGAAGTAAAATAAAATAAGTTGATAAAAGCAAATCTAATCGTTTAACTGTACAGTCGTGACGAATATTCTATCATAAGCTTGGCAAGTATACACATCTCCTCCACTAAAGCTAAGGAATAACAAGTCTAAAGCGGTAAAAAGGGTTTTTAGGCTTAAGGGTTAATTATTCTTGATCACTATCGATCTCAAATTCCAGAAAAGGCGACAAAATCACAAATACATGATCGAATCCACGAACACGATACTTGCAATTGCTCAAATCCTTAACTCGAATAGGCTAAAGATAGGTCCAAACTTCACCAATAATAATATATCAAAAAGGGCGACAAAATCATAAATACATAGCCGAATCCACGACTACGATACTTAAGATTGCTCAAATCCCTAATCTCAATAAATCAAAGGTTCGGTTGGATAAAGAATAATATAGGGTATGGATAATATTTGGGATATAAATTGGTGTAAAATGAAAAATAAACAAAACAAATAAATTAAAATCCTAAGTGTGGTTAATCACTATCCCAACCATCCCATGAATAAGACTCATATCATCGAATAACTCACGCTTTAACACTTGAAACATACGCTTTAGGTAGACACGAATTATACTCAACAAGATCTTAATCAAAGAATAAACCTTAATTGGCGTTCCCATAACTGCCAATTCTCATTCAATCCATAGATATAATACAACAAATAGTGGTGATATCGACCACTTAATACAAAACTTTACATAAGTTGGTTAAAACAAACATCCAACTCTTTTTCTTTTTCTTTTCTTATTTTTTCGATTTTTTTTTTTTTTTTTTTTTTTTTTTTTTTTTTTTAAGCATAGACATAGATGTGTAAAATTTCACCACATCACTATAATGATAATTCTGGATAATTTTTCCATACTTTTCATACTTCAGAAATAACGGTAATAGTGAAAGTAGTAAACACACGGAAAATAAACTCAAAGATATACAATATTTACTTTCACTCCAATTGCATTGTGCAATTTCCCGACCTAACCATAGATAATGAATTACGCACGCGAACACAGGTAATGTAAGGAAACACACTTTGCCTATAGCAATTAACCAACCACGGATTCTAATCTACAGGGTAGGCTAAGGTGTAAGGGTGTAACGAAACATTTTAAACATAGGTGTAAGAAACGAAAGGAATGGCTCTGAGTGTTTTTCTAGGGGTATCTTACTCTAAAAATGAGAGTAACAAAAGGGTTTATACGGGGGTTAACTAACCAGTGTAGTTAGTTAATAACACATAACATATAATAGGCTATTTGGGTGTAATCCTAGAATTTTACCAATTTAGACAAGTCATTCCAATTATATAAATAATACTCATTATGGTGGTCTCGAATAGTATACAAGCCAAGCTTATGATAGAATATTCGTCACGACTGGACAGTTAAACGATTAGATTTGCTTTTATCAACTTATTTTATTTTACTTCTAATTCGCTAAAAATTTTTTTTAGCGATAAAGTAATACGACGCATCTCTAGCGATTTTGGTTAACAAAAGAGTGGAACGTATTATCTCGTTATTCTAATCAGTATTTTAATATCCTAACGCAAGGGGGTTTCAGCCTGAGAGACTGGCACGATTTGTTTGCAATTAAATAATAAAATAAACCAATAGGCACGAATCAGCAAGTAGCACACACGTACACAGATAAATACTCGAGACAATAAGAGGGCTGTCCTTATGATTAAGTAGATTGTCACTTGTTTTATTGATAGCTTTATATGAAGTGTATGTAGTTAACCCTTTCTCGTTGGTCCTATTCTTATCGGCGAGTAAACCCTTAATGATTACTTATGTCTAAAAGTTATTCCTAAGTGATCAATTTAGTAATAACCGTGGGAGCCACATTATTTTCCGCAGTCAAATGCCCGCAAGCCACTAATAAACACAGAGGTTATCAATGCACTAATAAGTAGTAACCAAAGACATCAACATATAAACTTTAATTGATGGGAAAGCAAGTATTAAAGGGAGTGCAATCTTTCGTTGTCACATTACACAAGCCACCAATCCTGATGAATTAAAGTTTGCTAACACAATAAAACAAAACTACTTAATGAATTAAACACATGCAGCACCTTCTTACAGCTCTTGTATCTTCGTTTGGTGTGTCTTGTGCTGCCTCCTTGACTGAATTCGTCCTAGGGTTCTGCTGCTTCGGTCTTCGAATCTAATATATTCCCCCCGAAATTCGTCTGGTCTTGGGGTATTTATAGTTTCTGTCTGAGGGAAGATGCGGCGCATCTATTAAGTAGATGCGGCGCATTGACTTAACTTCGCGTGGGGTCCAAGATTATAATATTCAGGAATATTCGTACACCGCCAGAAGATGCGGCGTAACTCCATGATTAGATGCGGCGCATGTCCTCTTGTATCTTGGATCTTATCTGGTGGAATCTTAATAGAGATGCGCCGTATGTAATGAGTGAGATGCGGCGCATCTGGAGCAGATTAGTCTTGATCTTCTTCATTTCAGTAGACTCTTAACTTCTTGCATGTTTTGCTCCATAATTAGTCCAAAATCGCTAAGTTTCACCAAATGCTTGTTTTTACCTGAGAATTACAAAAGTAAACGATTAAGTATCAATCCTCATACATAATATAGTAAAACAAGTCAAATTAATAGGATAAATGATAGTAATAAAATGTACTTATTTGAGTTCATCGAATATCCCCCCACTTGAACTTTACTTGTCCCCAAGTAAACCTTAGAATTTCTCTTATGAAAATGTATCCTAAAAGATGTTAGGATTTATTTTTATATTTAAGCATGTATTCGTTTATTTCATAATCACACAACTAAACACTTAACGAATTAGAAGTAAAATAAAATAAGTTGATAAAAGCAAATCTAATCGTTTAACTGTACAGTCGTGACGAATATTCTATCATAAGCTTGGCAAGTATACACATCTCCTCCACTAAAGCTAAGGAATAACAAGTCTAAAGCGGTAAAAAGGGTTTTTAGGCTTAAGGGTTAATTATTCTTGATCACTATCGATCTCAAATTCCAGAAAAGGCGACAAAATCACAAATACATGATCGAATCCACGAACACGATACTTGCAATTTCTCAAATCCTTGACTCGAATAGGCTAAAGATAGGTCCAAACTTCACCAATAATAATATATCAAAAAGGGCGACAAAATCATAAATACATAGCCGAATCCACGACTACGATACTTAAGATTGCTCAAATCCCTAATCTCAATAAATCAAAGGTTCGGTTGGATAAAGAATAATATAGGGTATGGATAATATTTGGGATATAAATTGGTGTAAAATGAAAAATAAACAAAACAAATAAATTAAAATCCTAAGTGTGGTTAATCACTATCCCAACCATCCCATGAATAAGACTCATATCATCGAATAACTCACGCTTTAACACTTGAAACACACGCTTTAGGTAGACACGAATTATACTCAACAAGATCTTAATCAAAGAATAAACCTTAATTGGCGTTCCCATAACTGCCAATTCCCATTCAATCCATAGATATAATACAACAAATAGTGGTGATATCGACCACTTAATACAAAACTTTACATAAGTTGGTTAAAACAAACATCCAACTCTTTTTCTTTTTCTTTTCTTAGTTTTTTCGAATTTTTTTTTTTTTTTTTTTTTTTTTTTTTTTTTTTTTTTAAACATAAACATAGATGTGTAAAATTTCACCACATCACTATAATGATAATTCTGGATAATTTTTCCATACTTTTCATACTTCAGAAATAACGGTAATAGTGAAAGTAGTAAACACACGAAAAATAAACTCAAAGATAATGAATTACGCACGCGAACACAGGTAATGTAAGGAAACACACTTTGCCTAAAGCAATTAACCAACCACGGATTTTAATCTACAGGGTAGGCTAAGGTGTAAGGGTGTAACGAAACATATTAAACATAGGTGTAAGGGTGTAACGAAACATTTTAAACATAGGTGTAAGAAACGAAAGGAATGGCTCTGAGTGTTTTTCTAGGGGTATCTTACTCTAAAAATGAGAGTAACAAAAGGGTTTATACGGGGGTTAACTAACCAGTGTAGTTAGTTAATAACACATAACATATAATAGGCTATTTGGGTGTAATCCTAGAATTTTACCAATTTAGACAAGTCATTCCAATTATATAAATATAATACTTATTATGGTGGTCTCGAATAGTATACAAGCCAAGCTTATGATAGAATATTCGTCACGACTGGACAGTTAAACGATTAGATTTGCTTTTATCAACTTATTTTATTTTACTTCTAATTCACTCCCCGGCAACGGCGCCAAAAAACTTGATGCGCGTGATGTGTCGTTGCGGTTTAGCAGTTTTAATGCCTACTCAAGTTTTAAATTTATATTTAGCCGACTTATCAATAACACACACACTTAACGAGCAGTGTACCCGGTCAGTATGAATATAATGGTAAGTAGAGTGTCGATCACTAAGAGTGGAACGTATTATCTCGTTATTCTAATCAGTATTTTAATATCCTAACGCAAGGGGGTTTCAGCCTGAGAGACTGGCACGATTTGTTTGCAATTAAATAATAAAATAAACCAATAGGCACGAATCAGCAAGTAGCACACACGTACACAGATAAATACTCGAGACAATAAGAGGGCTGTCCTTATGATTAAGTAGATTGTCACTTGTTTTATTGATAGCTTTATATGAAGTGTATGTAGTTAACCCTTTCTCGTTGGTCCTATTCTTATCGGCGAGTAAACCCTTAATGATTACTTATGTCTAAAAGTTATTCCTAAGTGATCAATTTAGTAATAACCGTGGGAGCCACATTATTTTCCGCAGTCAAATGCCCACAAGCCACTAATAAACACAGAGGTTATCAATGCACTAATAAGTAGTAACCAAAGACATCAACATATAAACTTTAATTGATGGGAAAGCAAGTATTAAAGGGAGTGCAATCTTTCGTTGTCACATTACACAAGCCACCAATCCTGATGAATTAAAGTTTGCTAACACAATAAAACAAAACTACTTAATGAATTAAACACATGCAGCACCTTCTTACAGCTCTTGTATCTTCGTTTGGTGTGTCTTGTGCTGCCTCCTTGACTGAATTCGTCCTAGGGTTCTGCTGCTTCGGTCTTCGAATCTAATATATTCCCCCCGAAATTCGTCTGGTCTTGGGGTATTTATAGTTTCTGTCTGAGGGAAGATGCGGCGCATCTATTAAGTAGATGCGGCGCATTGACTTAACTTCGCGTGGGGTCCAAGATTATAATATTCAGGAATATTCGTACACCGCCAGAAGATGCGGCGTAACTCCATGATTAGATGCGGCGCATGTCCTCTTGTATCTTGGATCTTATCTGGTGGAATCTTAATAGAGATGCGCCGTATGTAATGAGTGAGATGCGGCGCATCTGGAGCAGATTAGTCTTGATCTTCTTCATTTCAGTAGACTCTTAACTTCTTGCATGTTTTGCTCCATAATTAGTCCAAAATCGCTAAGTTTCACCAAATACTTGTTTTTACCTGAGAATTACAAAAGTAAACGATTAAGTATCAATCCTCATACATAATATAGTAAAACAAGTCAAATTAATAGGATAAATGATAGTAATAAAATGTACTTATTTGAGTTCATCAGGTGGATATCAATGGTGTCAGGAGAAATTCGACAATCAAATGAGATCGGAGTATGTGCTTTCGTAGCAACATTAATCTTAACAGATTTAAGCGGCGGAGTCTTATTTAGCTATTTAGCATAAGTGGTAGGTAGGTTGGATCAACGTATAATTGTCAAAATGAAGCGTATAGAATATCGGTTATTAGCATCATCATACTCAGTTAACAACTTCATAACGAGACAAAAATTATCATCATATCATTCCAAAAGGAACTAGTTGGCGGCAAGATTCATTATTCAGAAGGGGGAAATAAACTTCCTATTTCCGTGTTTAATAATCACCAGAGTTCTCATAGGAGTAGTAATGGGTTTTGCAAGACAGAGTAGTATCAGATGATACATTTATATCCGGCATGGGAAATAAATTCATAGAATGTGTCAAACACATTAGGGTTAAATGACCTTTCGGAATAGTCAGAGAAGTATCAAACTATTTATCAAACAGATCGGAATGAAGATCAAAATCAGGTAGGGGAACACTCCCAGAAGATATACTTAAGCGGCTCACTTCCTGGTCTTCGGTTGTTGCTCTTTCTGGTTGCTCACGTCAACTGGTATGATCCGAAGGACATCTTCGCTTGGCAGCTAGACAATCTCTCGGTATCATGTCAAATCCTACTTCGCAGTCCGGTGAAAACTTGATGGTTCAAACTAGGAATCATCTTCGGAAAACTCAGGGTGTCATTAAATTTTCAAGATAAAGTTCAATCATTGGTGTACAAAAATGGTTTCAAGGAAAACTTCATAACCGTGAAAGTAACACACGAGTCTCCAGAGTAATAGTGCTAGCAAGGAGTTTAACAATCGGTAATAATGGTAGGAAGTTCAAAATTGTTTAAAATGCCAAAGATGAGACATAGGGGGATAGTTGTCAGTATTTTGAGGGTTCAATCAATCTCTTATCAGAATAAAATCAAAGTTAACTATCAAAGGAAGACGGATCAACAAAACAGATCTTACCGTTTCGACTAAGAGGGAAAACATTTTTATACTCGTGGTCAAACACCACAAGACTTCTCATGGGAACAGAGGTGGTTAAGGCTAAATCAATTAATGTCAGAAGATTCATAGATGATTATCAGAAGGAAGAAAAAACTAACAGATTGTATCAGGTGTATCATCTTCATGGAAATTATCAGAATGCTCGAAGAGATCAGAATGATTAACAGAAGGTTCAGGGGTTAGAGTCGGAATCTGAAGACAAGGATCAAATAGTGTCAGGAAATTACTATGCAAGTCTCAATGCTTTCAAAGTTTCCAATCTTAGGTGGTGCAAGACATACGTTTTGAATCTCCAAGAGTGATTTCAACAGGCTTTAATCAAAAGAAAAGCATGAATCAGAGTGATGCGGAAGCAATGATACTTAAGCAAATGCCTTATAGTCTACCCATTCCTCACTGGTCAGATTTTAAGTTCCTATAGGGAAATCCTAAAGTAAATTCTTTACAGGTTATCTTATGAGCGCTTACAGTGGGAACTTAGTGGTCCAGACTTCACAGGTCAAGGGTAAATGTATTACGAGTCGCAGCCTGTATCTCTGATACCATAAATTGTAACACCCTGACCCGACAAGGGTAAAGATGTCACAATAATGGCTCCATATCAGATCAAAACAAGGCATACATCTACAGTAATACAAAATCTCAAAGGTTACAAATGAAATACTGAAACTACGAGGTTACAAATGAGAACTTCCAAAAACACTAATTCTAAAATATGTAATCTTCTAGTCAACTCTAATCCAGGATAGCTACCCAATCTTCTAAGTCCAAAGGTACACTCTCCACTCATTCCCAGCTTCCTACTAAAACCTGCCGCAGGAAAAGAAATGCGGCTGAGCTACGAGAGCTCAGTGAACAGATATAACGGTAACAAGCAGTAGAATAATGAATAATAATAACAGTATGAATAAATCAGAGTTAAGCATCAGTATGTAGTAGCAGTAACGAAAGATAAAGAGTAAAGGTGTAGGAAAACAGTAATCCTCTACGAGCCCAGTATCAGTAATCAGTAACAGTAATCAGTATAATCATGTAGAGGGGAGACCTCTCAGTAATCAGTAAATATGAGGGGATTCCTCAATAATGGGTGGAGTAGCTAGCTCCCAGAGTGTGAAAGACGTGTATCGCACACACCATCAGTCACTAGTAATACAGTAATCAGTAATCAGTAACAGTAACAGTTCTAGGATGCATCCATACGCCCCAGGTGGCCATAAACCTCCCAACACACCAAATAAAATACAGTCAGGGACGGAACAGGTCATCACTCTCCTGCCCTAGAGTCATGCCATCGGTGCATCAATGACATGGACATGAAACCCTCATGACTAGTTATGGCTCGTAGTATCAAACTGTGGGTCAGTGGTCAAGTATCAGTATTCAGTATTCAGTTTAGTTTCATAGGTCAATATCCATTTCAGTATATCAGAAAGTTCATATCAGATGGTTCAATAACAGAAGGGTCAATATCAGTAGGTTCAATATAAGAAAGGTTCAGTATCAGTAGGTCAATGTCAAAGGTTCACAATATCATGAAAGAACAAACAAGGTTCACAGAAACAAAGAACATGGCAGTGAATCAGAAATCAGAAATGAGACGAAGGCACCTTACTAAAGAAGGGCAGAATATCTGTACCTTATTAGCAGTGCAGAAAATAAACAAGCAAATAAATATTGAACAGATCAAGGCTTCTCCTTCTTCGCACCTAAAGGAGTAGAAGATGGAATTACGAAGGATTCCAATTCAGATTATTACTTTTAGTTTACCTTTCCATTTTAAGTAACTTTCTATTTTTAGTAACTTTCCAGATTTAGTAACTTCCCATAATTAGCAGGTTTCCAGAATTAACAGATATTATCATTTCAGATTAGATTAAGCCCTTACTCAGAGACTATAATGGAATAAAGGTATATTTTAACAAGTTACAGAAGTCTAAGGTTATTTATGGCAAGTTCACAAAGTTCAGGGTTTTAATTGTAATTTCATCACTTTCAAGGGTATCAAGTGAAAATACTTCAAGTTACTGATTTAATACACATTTTATTCAGAATGACATCATAATCCCTTTAGTTTCATAATTTTACAGTTTATACCCCTCTAGTTACAATATTTACAAAACAAACCTTATATTTACATAATTTATGATTTAATCCCTCTAATATCCATATTTACCAAACAAGCATATTATTTTACCAAATTTCAGAATGTCACATCAGAGTTTACATATATTACTATTCAGCCCCTCAGATTTCAGAATTTACACAATTAGTCCCTTAAGTTTACAAAACTTATAAATTAAATCATAATTCCATAATAATTACACAATAGGCCCATAAATACTCAAAATTACACAAAATACTCTTAATATTATTATTTGCTCAAAATCACTTCAAGTTTTGAGAATTTACATCTTTAGTCCCTCTAGTTAAATTAATTTCAATTCGGATTAATAATTATATATAATTACCCATTTAACCTTTTAAATACAAAATTCACATATCAAGCCCTCATTTTGTATTTTATACGAAATATACATGGTCCAAAATAACTTACAAAAATATCCCTTGAGTTTTTAAAATTACAAAACACCCCCTTACCTTTTATTTTTAAAATCGGTAATACATAAAAATGACCAAAAATATTACAAACCCTAATATCAATTTCCAATCATTACCCCATTGATTACTAACAACCTTAAACCATCATAAATGACCAGATTTCATGGCATAAACCCTAACCCTAGCTCGATTTAGTTAGGGTTTCTTTTATTTCCTTTTTATTTTTTTATTAGCCGATTATACAATAAATTAACAACACAAGATTTAGGCCTCCATAATTCCAACCATTATTTTTTTGAGATATATATATTATATAGAGTCCATATAAAATAGTTCTCATGCCCAGAAAATTCGTATATAATTATTTAGAGTTTTATGGCATTTTTAAGGTTTAATTTGCAAATAATTCATAGATCATGCATGGTTCGTGTTTATCATTTTATTTGAGACTTATATGATGTAAGAGACGTGAGAAAAATACCAAACCCAATATGGAACGCGTAGAATAGGCTGGACGAATTTTCTTCTCCCGGATTGAATAAAACGTCACCAAAATTCCCACGAGCACAAACGCGACCAAAAAACCTTGGAATCAATTTTCACAGATCATATACGATGTAAGGAACTTAGGAAAAATGGAAAACAAATTTTACAAGGGTCGTAGGAATTAAAATGGAATTTTACCTCACTTGTGAACAAAATTCAACAACAAAGAAAATAGGCCTTTATAATTCGAATGGCTATTTTTCTTGGCTTCCTAGCAATAGATTGAACTCAGAAAAATTATGCTTGGCTCTCCAGAAAGTCGCAAGAATGAATGGTGAATTTTTTGTGTTTTGTGTTTACTCGGCAAAATTATTTAGGAAGGAAAAGGTAGAATAAAATTATATAGAGTGTATGATCCGGTCTTAGGGGAGGGTAGGCTTAAGTCTCGGTCCAAATATGATAAGGAAATCAGATTTTGATTTTTAGAGATCATATCCTTATTTATTTGATATTTATCTAACTTTTTAAAACATTTTAAATGTATACCGAAATTATTATATATATAAAATCGGTTTTTTTTTTTAACTTTTGTATGGTATAAAATAATTATTTTTGGACATATAAAATTATTAGAAGTCTTGTCTTAATTTTATTGTAATTTATATGTAGTTTATTTGACATAATTCGGATTTATGTAGCTTAATATAGGTTTTAATTAAAATTTTAAGTTAGTGAGGGCATTTTGGTCATTTGACATGTTATGTGTATCGATGCTGGTGGAGCACCACCACCACCACCACCGTTATTACCACCATTACCGTTATCGCCGTTACCGTTACCACCGCTACCACTAGCACCACCACTACCACTAGCACCTCCACTACCACCAGCACCACCACTACTAGTGCTCCTCCTGATCTCCTCAATGATACGGTTGGTCAAACCGGGAAGCAACGCATTAAGAGCACGCTGCACGGATGCGTCAACCTCAGCATCATGACGGGTGTTCACCATCTGAAAAGTCATAAACGAATCAAAAGACAAAACAAGCGTAAAGGGTCAAAATGGAAAGAAAGAGATCGCGCCAAACGAAAAGCCTAGTGTCTACCCAATATCCTCACAGGTCATTTCTAAGGTTCTACAAGTCAAACCCAGTCGCTCTGATACCATAACTGTAACACCCCGACCCGTCAAGGTCAAGATATCACATTATGGTGTCATACAAAGCATACATAAACGCAAGCGGAAGTCTTTAATAAATAACTAGGCCTTGAACATCAAGTCTAGTATCAAAGATAATCCCAACGCATAATGGGTTAACCATACAAAACCAAAGTAGAATAATATTCGAAGTGCGAAAATAATGAAATGTCCGAAACAATGGACTACAAATGATAAACAAAATGGGTCTCTCAATAATCTACTCTCTCATCCCCATGCCCGTCGCCCTGCTTATTACCTGCCGCATAAGAAAGAAAACATGCGGCTGAGCTTAAAAAGCCCAGTGAACGGATATATACGAATAACAAATCATAAGGGTAAATAAGCATAAGCAACGAAGGAAAGAAAGATACGAAAGCATAATCATAAGTCATACGAATCAAAGCTGTTAGGAATATGAATATTCAGCTGAAGACTCGGTCACCCCGAGTACTTATTAGCACATCATAGCTCGTAGGAATATCAGTAATATTATTAGTATTATTAGTTTTATTAGATTAGTCGTATCTATAGTTGTGGAGTGGGTCGGGGCTTTCCCCACTGTCAGCTCGCTCCACAGTCCACTAGGGACATATTATGTAATAGTATAAATACTCCCTTCCCACCCATGGGAAGGGTTGGACCTTTCAAGCTAATAGATTACAAGTTACTTTCTCTCTCTAAAAGGCTCCCAACCTCTCTCTTTATCTCTCTAAGTTCTTACCATTCGATCCATAAACTAAGCCTCAATCTAGTGTTTCTTGTATTGTGAATACCCTACAATTGGTATCAAGAGCCATGGTTAGGTCCATGAGAGTTGGTATTCACGGATTTGTGTAGTTTTTGAGGTTTTTCTTCTTGGTTCGATTGGTAGTTTTTAAGTTTTTGGTTCGGTTTGATTTATAGCATAAATTTCATTTTGTACTTTGTTTAGTGATTAGAAGTTGTTTTTACTTTGTATTTTCTAGCTTAAGATTAGTATTAGAGTGGTATTTGGTGTTTGGATTCACAGATCTAAGAACGGTGTGGTGATTTTGGAGCAATTCGTGGGTTTTTGTGGTAGTGTTCTTGGCAGCGGTTTGTGACATTGGGACGTATTCGTGGACTCGGTTTGTGTCAATTCACTGATTCGGTTTGTCTTATTACTTGTTTAGGCAAAAAGACAAAAGGCAGTGAAAGCGACGTGCTTGGGAGTTTGTGTCTACTCGGTTTGTCCCTGCTGCGCGTACTCGGTTTGTCTCTGAAAAGTCTACTCGGTTTGTGTAGACTCGGTTTGTCTCTGAAAAGTCTACTCGGTTTGTGTAGACTCGGTTTGTCTGTGAGAAATTTACTCGGTTTGTGTAGACTCGGTTTGTCTCTGAAAAGTCTACTCGGTTTGTGTAGACTCGGTTTGTCTCTGAGGAATTTACTCGGTTTGTCCCAGCTGCGTGTACTCGGTTTGTGTAGACTCGGTTTGTCTCTGAAGAATTTACTCGGTTTGTGTAAATTTACTCGGTTTGTGTCTACTCGGTTTGTCCCAGCTACGTAGACTCGGTTTGTCTCTAAGGATTTTACTCGGTTTGTGTAGACTCGGTTTGTCTCTGTTGAATCTACTCGGTTTGTATCTACTCGGTTTGTCTCTCAGACTTGTATGCGGTTTGTGTCTTGGTGATTTTAGAAATTCCCGCGAAAGATTCAATTTCTCGGTTAAATCACAAGATCTGTAAAATCCCGTAGTTACTATGGCTACCACATCAAGTACATCATCAGATGATATTCAAGCAGCAGGATCTGATACTCGTCCACCTATGCTAGATAGGACGGATTATGAGTCTTGGGCACAACGAATAAGACTTTACTGCTTGGGAAAAGATAATGGTGTTAACATTCTTAAGTCAATAGACGAAGGACCTTATCAGATGGGTACCACCAGAGACGTTGTTACAACTGGTGAAGATGGGACTGTAACTTTGGGCATTGATAGACCTAGAAACTATAATGATCTTAATGAAGAAGAAAAGAAGAGGTATGATGCTGATATTAGAGCCTCAAACATAGTCATTCAAGGTCTTCCAAAAGATGTATACAAGCTCATCAATTTTAACACTGAAGCCAAGGCGGTGTGGGACAACGTTAAAATGTTGTTGGCAGGGTCAGAACTCACAAAGGAAGATCGTGAGTCACAATTGTATGATGAGTTCGAGCATTTCAAAATGAACCCAGGAGAGAATGTCACAGATTACTATGTGAGATTTCATAAGTTGGTGAATGATATGAGGATGATCAGAATGACTATGCCCAATATCCAACTTAACTCAAAGTTTGTGAACAACATGACTCCTGAATGGGACAGATTTGTTACTGCAATCAAACTCAACAAAGGTTTAAGGGATACTAACTATGAACAGCTGTATGCTTACCTGCAACAACATGAGAAGCATGCCGTCTATGATCGGGTGCTGAGAGAAAAGTTGAATCCTTCAACTACAAATGACCCACTGGCTTTCATGACAAATGTACAACCAACAATCCAATCATCATCCAATCCAAGCTATCACCAACTTCACTCACAAATACCTGCTATGAGTTCACAACTTGACTCAGGCTACTCTCAGACCGACAAAATGATTGACAATCTCACCAATCAAGTATCTCTACTGGTTCAACAGTTTCAAGCATCACTCCCTCAGACCAATAATCAGTTAAGGAATTCTTCCAACCCACGCAATCTAGCAATGGTGGAGGATGGGAAAATTGTGGTTCAGAATGTGCAAGGGAGAGCTGGTAGAAACATGGGTCGAGGTTATGTGCAGAATAGAGCAGGGAATGCCAATCAAGGGCAAGGGAAACAGATCAAGTGTTATAATTGTGGGGGGCTTGGACACATTGCTAGAAACTGCAATCAACCTAAACGTCCTCAGAACTCAGATTACTTCAAAGACAAGATGCTGTTAATGCAAGCTCAAGAAAATGGAGCTGTATTGGATGAGGAAGAGTTATTGTTCCTGGCAGGAGATGGAGGAAATACTTTTGATGAAGATGTGGATGAGAAACCTGTTCAGGATCTAGCACTTAATGATCCTAACATCTTCAAGGCAGATGACTGTGACGCATTTGACTCTGATGTGGATGATGAACCTACTGCTCAAACAATCTTCATGGCTAACTTATCTTCCCTGGCCTCATCTCGTCAAGCTGGTCCTTCTAATGCATCCGTGATATCTGAGGTACTAAAAATTTATGACACATATAATATTGTCGAGGGACAACAGATTCCCGAAGAAGTACATCAGGCAGTTGTTTCTGACTCAAGTGATGTTGATATGGAAAATAGCAATATTGTCTCATATGAATAGTATTTGAATAGCAACAACTCGCCTGATGTACCAAATGGTGAATCCTTTGTCAATAATGATGTGTGTGCTATGAGTAATGTATGTGCCTTAGATAATGCGGGTAATGTAGACAATGCATGTGTGTACCATGAGAACAAATTGCATGTCCCTGATGATAACTTGATCACTAGACTAAACATCTATAAAGACCAAGTTGCTATGTATGAACAGCGTGCTAAGTTTGAGCTTAATGATCGTGAGCAGAAATTAGAAGGTCAAATGAGTACACTTATTAAAGAGTCTAGAGCGCGAGAAGAAACATTAAAAATAGAGTTGAGTTCTTTGAAAAGTCAGCTAGAACAGTCTGTCAAACAGAAACAGGAAGCACAAAAGTGTGTAACAACACTTAAGCAAGAATTCAAACAAAAAGAAACAACTCTTTTAAATGATTTCTCTAGACTCAAAACGTTAAAAAATAAGCTTGAAGATAAGTTGTACACACAAAATCAAACCATACAAACTGCTCAAATGATTCATAAGCACAGAAAGTTGAGTGATAAGCACAGTAAAATCATGATAGGTGAACCTAAGTCAACCATCCTTAGGGACATGCAAGTACTTCAACCATCCCTATATGATGGTAATGTGATGCTTATGCCTATTCATGACCAACCTGAGCATATCTACACTGATGAAGAGGATGAGTTGAGTGATAAAACAAGGGAAAAAATGAATGAGAAAATGAGGGATCCCGAGTGCATAGCCAGACGAATAATAATCAAACCCCATGATTATTATGAAGAAAATCGTTTGACTGTGTTTGCTCCTCAAAAGAAGTTAACACCTGAACAGATATTTTGGAAACAAGATAATGAAAAACTTAAGGTAGAAAAACTTAAGGCCAACACTCCCCTCATTAGAAAAGTTGCGTCCATAACGGTGTATCCTCCCAATACACCTAGGAATTTAGTGCCTTTGTCTCTTCCCACTGAATGCAAAACCTTTATTAGCTTATATGTGCTTTGGCAACTGTTTGCTGATTTCGATAAAACATGTAAGAAGAGAATCACACCCACTGGCATTACTGAGGGGGAAAGGTGTTTTGAACATGCAAAAAGGTGTTACTTAACTGAGGTCATGCCATTCTTTAAACTACTTAAAGAACACTTTGAAGGGTTGCAAACTGCCCTTAAAGCCGAAATAAATGAAATGAAAGTAGTGTTTAAAGATATGGAAAATGAGGTGAATGAACATGCAATAGAACTTAAGAGTCGAGAGATTGAAAGAAAAAACATACTCCTTACTAACGACAACTTGATTGCTAAATGTATTGCACAAGATGTATTTTACACTGTCACTGATTCTGCATTGTCTGCTTGTCAATTTAATGAGTATGCTATTGCGTTAAATGTCACCCAGAATCGTGTTGTTGAGCTTGAGGGGGAGAATTTTAAATTGCTTGGAAAAATTCAAAATGATGACCATGATAATATGGTTAAACGTTTTTCAAAATTGGAAGTTGAATATCTTAATTTGCAATTGAAATATCAACATTTAAATGAAAAACATAAAATATCGAATGACAAGACATCCTTGGATGCTCCTGAATTTGATACTTATTTTGAATTAAGCAAACGAGATGAGACAATTCAAGCTCACACGAACACGATTCGACTGCTGAGGGCCCAAATTGCCCAATTGAAATCCAACAAGTGTGAAGTATATGGCACCAATAAACCTTCGTCTTCAGATGCTCAGAATTTTCAATATCAAAACACCATAAATAAGTTACATTATGAAAATGAGTGTTATCGAGAAGAAAATTCAAAGGTTAAACAACATTTCAAAGAGTTATATGATTCTATTAAAGTTACAAGAAGCAATCACAATGATCAAATAACTTCTTTGACAAATGAAATTGAGAATCTGAAGGCTCTGGTGAAAGGTAAAATGCCATGCACCACTTGTAATTGTGATGCACCAAAGGCTACTGATAGTAAAAAGTATGATGTTGATGTTGGGCGTATTCCGTTTAAGCTTAGAAATAACAGCCTTGCCCATCAAACATATCTCGATCATCTTAGAGAAGGCCTTGACACACTTCGTGAGGTAGTTGAAGAGGATAGGAATAATAAGCCACTTGATCAAGCAGTTGTCTATGCATGCAAACTCACGAAAAGGATTCAGGAAAACTTAGAATATGCCATAGGCTCAATTCCTAAGTTTAGAGGCCATAGAGATAGATTTGTTGCATCATCATCCAATGTTGTGAACAAGCATGTAGCCTTTGATCTACCACCCAAAACATCAGAACCCAACACATCATTATCAGGAAGGCATGTGACAGAAAAACAAACTAATGTTACCTTCGATGCTTCTACAGGAGTAAAAAGTGACACCCAAGCTAGCGGGTCAAGGTCTAGAGGAAATGAAAGAAAGGATATGACTGCGCCAGCTAAGAATGATCACTTGAAGAATGTAGAAGTCCAACCTAGGAACAATAAGTTTGCAATGAGTAGGATGAATCGTGTTGATTCTAGTATCAAAAGTACTGTAATTAATTCGAATTCTAATGCTATCTGTAAAACATGCGACAATTGTTTAATTTATGCTAATCATGATGAATGTGTTGTGTCTTTCCTGATGTCTTCTGCATCATCCCATGTTAAGAATGGTAGGATAACTGAAGCATGCAAAAAGGTTTGGAAAGCAACAGGAAAAACATTTGCTAGCATAGGCTATCAATGGAGACCCACTGGAAGGAAATTCAATTTAGGAAAACAGTGCACGTTACCTAAAATGGATAAGCATAAAATTGTGAATGTTAAGGAATGGAGACCCACTGGAAGGAAGTTCAATTTAGGAAAACACAGAACAGTATCTAAAATGAATATGCATAAAATTGTGATGAATAAGGAATGGAGACCAACTGGTAGAATCCTGGCTTTAGAATCACAATGCCTTCCATCTAGGTCTTGTCCTACCTCTAGTTCTGTCTCCTCAGTAAAGACAGTAGCATCTGTGAAATCTGTGGCTCCTGAATATGTATGTGCTGACCAAATGGACCCCAATTGCACTTGGGGATCCACATTTTTCAGTTATCCATTGTTGTCTGGTTTCAAATGCAGGTCGTACAAATCGTCCTGTGGTATTTGGACTCAGGCTGCTCAAAACATATGACTGGGGATCGCTCGCGGCTCAAGAACTTCGTAAAAAAGTTTATCGGGACGGTTAGATTTGGGAACGACCACTTTGGTGCTATTATGGGTTATGGAGATTATGTGTTTGGTAACAGTGTAATATCAAGGGTATATTATGTGGAAGGACTAGGGCACAATCTCTTTTCTGTGGGTCAATTTTGTGATTCAGATCTGGAAGTGGCTTTCAGAAAGCATGCATGTTTCGTCAGAGAATTGGATGGTTTAGATCTCCTCAAGGGCAGTCGGGGCACCAATCTCTACACCATATCAATTGAAGAAATGTTGAAGTCCTCTCCCATATGTTTGCTCTCTAAAGCCTCTAAAACAAAATCATGGCTGTGGCATCGTCGTTTGAACCACTTGAACTTCGGTACCATAAATAATCTTTCCCGTAAAGATCTTGTTAGAGGGATGCCCAGACTGAAATATGAGAAAGATCATCTCTGCTCTGCATGTCAACTGGGTAAAAGCAAGAAACAAACCCACAAGCCTAAAACCATCAACACCAACCTGGAAGTTCTTCATACCCTCCACATGGACTTGTGCGGTCCAATGAGAATACAAACCATAAATGGAAAGAAGTACGTTCTGGTGATAGTAGATGACTATTCTCGGTTCACATGGGTAAAGTTTTTGAGAACCAAGGACGAAACTCCAGAGGTTATCATTAAACTGATAAAACAGCTGCAAGTAAGGCTCGATAAAACTGTCAGAATCATACGCACAGATAATGGTACTGAGTTTGTTAACCAACAACTCCGTAATTTCTATGAAAGTATTGGCATCACGCATCAGAAAAGTATCCCTCGCACACCTCAACAGAACGGGGTGGTTGAACGAAGGAACCGTACTCTGGTGGAGGCTGCAAGAACTATGCTTATATTTTCAAAGACACCGATGTTTCTCTGGGCAGAGGCTATTGCAACAGCATGTTACACTCAAAACCGATCCCTAATTCATCCGGTTCATGAGAAGACTCCCTTCGAGTTAATTCACAACAAGAAACCAGATCTTTCCTTTCTGCGTGTGTTTGGTGCACTTTGCTATCCAACTAACGATAGTCAAGACTTGGGAAAGTTAAGAGCTAAAGCAGATATAGGTATTTTCGTTGGATACGCGCCAGACAGTAAAGGGTATCGAATCTACAATAAAAGGACCCGGAAAATCATGGAAACCATTCATGTTACGTTCGATGAGCTGAGTGAGCTACCTGTTTCAGGACAAATCAGTTCTGGACCCGATCTTCACCTTTTGTCTCCTGGACCCATTAGTTCAGGACTTGTACAGAATTCCACGCCTGCAGATTCT
The DNA here is from genome assembly GCA_021014915.2 of Artemisia tridentata subsp. tridentata. NCBI lineage: Eukaryota > Viridiplantae > Streptophyta > Magnoliopsida > Asterales > Asteraceae > Artemisia > Artemisia tridentata. The sequence goes on along the minus strand of CP139506.1, from coordinate 347,732,045 downwards.
TATGTGCCACCTACATGTGAGGAGTTGAAGAAATTATTCGATCCTATGTTTGATGAATACTTTGAGCCAACGAATGGAACCATCCCGAGTGAACCAGCTATAATTCCTATGGATGAGGTTCAAGCCCCACAAGGTTCAGAAGGCCCTGCAGCTTCAGTGTCAGTCAGTCACAATGCTCCTGCTGCCAGTCAATCGCCTTCGTCATCAAACACTCAAACTTCTCCAGTAATGCAAGAATCTTCAGATAATAATTCTTTGGAAGTTAATCCTTTTGCTCCTGTTGATGAGGCTCCTTTTGAAAACATATTTGCTCCTGAACATTCATCAGACACATCCTCACTTGAAGGACACAGCACTGCTACGTCTGTTCATAACCCACAACCTCACGACCATCTCAGGAAATGGACCAGTGATCATCCAATCGACAACATCATAGGCAATCCTTCACGTCCAGTATCCACACGTAGTCAACTAGCCACTGATGCACTATGGTGTTTCTTCAATTCCGTACTATCCAAAGTCGAACCAAAAGATGCCAAAGAAGCTATGACTAAAGATTGCTGGTTCCAGGCTATGCAGGATGAAATCCATGAATTTGATCGACTTGAAGTATGGGAATTAGTGCCTCCTCCAGAGCTTGCAATGATCATTGCTTTAAAGTGGATCTTCAAAGTGAAGCTTGATGAGTATGGTGATGTATTAAAGAACAAGGCACGGCTAGTTGCTAAAGGGTTCAGACAAGAAGAGGGCATTGATTTTGAAGAATCGTTTGCTCCGGTTGCTAGAATTGAAGCTATAAGAATCTTCCTGGCAAATGCTGCTAGTCGAAATATGATAGTCTACCAAATGGATGTCAAAACGGCATTCTTGAATGGCGACTTAAAGGAAGAAGTTTATGTGAGTCAACCAGAAGGATTCGTGGATACTGAACATCCTACACATGTTTACCGCTTGAAGAAGGCTCTCTATGGGTTAAAACAGGCGCCAAGGGCATGGTACGATACATTGTCCAAGTTCCTCCTAGCGAACGGATTCTCCAAGGGTGTTGTTGATCCTACACTATTCACCAGGAAGTCAAGAAACCATCTACTACTAGTTCAGATATATGTAGATGATATCATCTTTGCTTCAACAGATCCTAGTGAATGTGATAGTTTTTCAAAAGAGATGAATTCCAAGTTCCAAATGTCAATGATGGGACAAATGTCATTCTTCTTAGGATTACAAGTCTCTCAAAGTCCCGGTGGCATATTCATTAATCAATCCAAATACGCCAATGATATCTTGAAAAAGTTTGGATTTCATTCAAGTGAACCTGTTGACACTCCCATGGTTGATAGAACGAAGCTGGATGAAGATCCTTCAGGGATTCCAGTGGATATAACGCAATATAGAAGCATGATTGGATCTTTGATGTACATCACGGCTAGCAGACCAGATCTTCTGTTTGCTGTGTGTATGTGTGCTCGGTATCAATCTAGACCAACCAAGAAGCATGTTGAAGCAGTGAAACGGATCTTCCGATATCTTCAAGGCACGGTTCATATGGGTCTTTGGTATCCTAAGGACACTGCAATGGAGTTAACGGCTTACGCGGATGCTGATCTTGCGGGATGTCAAGACACTCGTCGAAGTACTTCAGGAGGAGCTCAATTTTTAGGGGAAAAGTTGGTTAGTTGGTCTTCTAAGAAGCAGATGAGTACTTCCATATCATCTACTGAAGCTGAGTACATTGCTATGTCTGCATGTTGTGCACAAATCCTTTGGATGCGATCACAACTTTCGGACTATGGATTCTCATACAACAAAATTCCCCTATATTGTGACAACAAAAGCGCCATTGCTCTTTGTTGTAACAATGTTCAGCACTCCAGGTCAAAACACATCGACATCAGGCATCACTTCATCAGGGAACAGGTGGAAAAAGGAATTGTGGAACTATACTTCGTGAGGACAGAGTTTCAGTTAGCTGACATCTTCACCAAGGCCCTCCCAAGAGAAAGGTTTCAGTTTATTCTCCCACGCCTTGGCATGAAAAGCATGACTCCTGAAACCCTCAAGTGTCTTCAGGAAGAAAAGGAGGAGTAAAGGATTGTCTTCTTATATCCTTGTACATAGTTGTATATATCTTAAATCAAAAAGAAAAATACAAAAATATAAAACCTATAAAAACCATAAAAATCAAAAAATCAGAAAATACCAAAAATAGTCCTACCTAGGCATGTCTTCTGTTTATCGATAACATTTACGGATCTAGAAATGTCATTCAACAATGGCACGGATTCTTAAATGAAGCTCGAGCAGAAGTTATACTAATCTGTTAAAACATGTCTTAATGGCTTGCAGTTACTTCATACTGCAACCCGCACTGTACAATGAGGAAAGCATGTCGCCAAAAAGACAGCTGTTCCTCCAACCGGGTGATGTTCACCTGGGCATGGATTACTTTATATCCATGTTATCCCGACTTGATGTACGTTTCAGTGCGTCATTTCGTGTATAAGAAGAGAAGTCTTCTTTACATCAGACTCTTTATCTTGTTTGATTCTTCAAGAGAGTCTTGATGTTACACAAGGTGGTTAATTGATTTAAATTTTTCAAATTTCCGAAACCTTGCCAAATTTGTGCAACATCAGCAGTGACACTCTCTTGGTGTTTCAAGGGAAGCATAGTATGCTTCAAAATCAGAATACATTTTAACCTGTCCACAATTTTTCTCCCAAATTTTTCTAAATGTATTTAAATCAATTGGGATCACAAATCTCAAATGGTTTGAAATTTTTGATCGGGGGAGAGAATGTGATTTAAATAGGAAATTCTGATAAAATGTGATGATTTGGAAGTTAATGTAGGCTCTCCCGTATGTGCTAAACCATTTTGCACATCAAGGCACATATTGAGGGGGAGCAAAACGTTTTGGTCATAAAAGCAAGCTCTTCCATATGTGCTAAAATCTTTCGTATATCAATGCACATATTGAGGGGGAGCAAATGGTTTTACAAAACAAAGGATTTTGGCATCTTATGTGAGCAAGGCTCAGACTTCACCAATGAATTGACGAAACTTGAACTGTCATCAATCGAAAGGATACGTCTTGGCCGGGTAATAATTTCAAGCTGGTCTAACCAGTGATGTAAGCGTGTCTCGAAAAAGACGTATCTGAGTAGAGTGTACCATTTCGAGAAACTTTCTGTGGACTTGACCAGGACGGGTAATAATTTCAAGCTGGTCTAACCAGTGATGTAAGCGTGTCTCGAATCGGCCATGTTCACTGAAAGTGGATCAATTCAAAAAGTGCAAGCTCTACCTAACATGTGCAAATTTATAAAACTATCACTCGAGCACATGTTGAGGGGGAGCATTTGAAAAATATAAAACTCTCAAGTGTTTGCAAAAATGTGTTTCAAAATCATGAACACTTTGAGATATTTTTCAAGGATTTGGTTTGGCAATCATGGATGAATATCAAAGACCGACCATTTTTAATTAACGCATGGAGTTATAAGGATGGTTAGGTTAAGTTCAAGTTCCCATGATCCCGCCAGAGCCGGAGGGATCTACCCAGGGATAATCCACTAGTTAGTGTAGAAGTCCTTAGGCATGATTAAAAAGGAGAAAAGTGGATAAGGGAAAAGTGCCGACTGAGATGGAGCTAGTACTGGAACAAACCCAACAAGGTGCTAGTTATGAAGTCTCGGTAAGCACTGAAGGGGTTGAAGAATGAAAAAGAATTGTAAAGATAAAGGGTGAAAAGAAATAGCCCTCCTTACAACTTAGGCAGAAACCGGGTCAATACATATGCTGTCAGAATCACTTAGTTGATTGCTGGCATTGAAGACAAAGTATCATGGACCCAGTGATACGTTGCACAACCCTCCCTAGCCACTCAAGGTCCCTCAAAGGATTCTTGTTTCAATTGTCACGGAGTTCAATACATTCCTATCGTCTCTCTCACTCCGAGTTAGATGATATTGAAAAGGTGGCAGTCCTCTCCAGCCTCCGCTCACTAAATCAAAACGCACTATAGAGTCTAGAGCCACGAGATGCATAATAAGATCTCATAGGGACACGAATTATTTCTACACTGGTTGTTCAACATTAAGGACACCAGTTGTAAACTTATGAGTCCTACGCAGATCTTAGCAATCTGCCAGAACATTCATGAGGGAATTTACAAATGTAATTCTCAATGATTGAATGGAAATTCCTGCCAGGGTCAACATCAAACAGCCCTGAAAGCAGGTCACTTCGGTAATTCTTTATGGATTACGCTTAGTGGTCACGACAGTTTCTAACGGTCTACAGTCGTGGAGTGATCTCCAGCGACTCACCTAATCGTTGATGTGCTACGGTTCGATCTTAAAAAGCCCTCTGTGGGTTTTCGATTAGGAACGGTCTTGGTAAGGATTAGAGAGAGTTTTCACACTATGCTGTTAACAATCTCGAAGTCCGAACTTGTAAGTACCGGACGTTTTATTGCTAACTGTCGTATGCAGGAATATCTGGCGGTTGTTGCTGTGGAACGCTGTAGCTGGTTGCTGTTGTAGCTGGTTGCAGAAAAGATGCCAATCCATCACCACATGTTCACATCACATCATCATCAAAGAAGTCATGATCACCCTAAAAGACCTTCAACACAGCTTCTGCTAACTCTGATGCTGAAGATCATGACTCCATATCGTGTGAGCATGTCGACTCTAAGTATGTTTCATCACATGGAGATTTACTACTGAAAGATGACTTGGAGACTCAAGTGGGATGATAACTCCAAAGAATCAACAAAGATCATCCAAGACAAAAGAAAAAGTCATCTTAAGATTAGCTGTTGCACAATGATCAAGGAAAATGAAGAATCAAAGAGTACGAGCTATGAAATCAAGATCCAAGGATGAAGTGCTAGAATTCAGAACATGACTTCCGGGGTGACCTCCCTTAGGGGGAGATTGTTAGGAATATGAATATTCAGCTGAAGACTCGGTCACCCCGAGTACTTATTAGCACATCATAGCTCGTAGGAATATCTGTAATATTATTAGTATTATTAGTTTTATTAGATTAGTCGTATCTATAGTTGTGGAGTGGGTCGGGGCTTTCCCCACTGTCAGCTCGCTCCACAGTCCACTAGGGACATATTATGTAATAGTATAAATACTCCCTTCCCACCCATGGGAAGGGTTGGACCTTTCAAGCTAATAGATTACAAGTTAATTTCTCTCTCTAAAAGGCTCCCAACCTCTCTCTTTATCTCTCTAAGTTCTTACCATTCGATCCATAAACTAAGCCTCAATCTAGTGTTTCTTGTATTGTGAATACCCTACAAAAGCATATCAAAAGATAAGAGTGCATGAGAACTGAATAAGAACGAAATGGAAATAAAGAAAATGTCATATAAGGATGTGCCATACGAACTCCAAACAAATTCCGTCAAATCATATCATATCATATCATATAAGTGCACGAAGAGGGGAGACCTCTAAGTACTAATCCAAAAGTGTGAAAAGGGGTGCAAGGCACACACCACCTGGTCACCAAATCATATACATATCAAAATGTCCTAGGATGCATCCATACGCTCCCATCAAAAAGTATGTATGCCAGTACTAGACTGGGCACACACACACGGAAATGGCCAATAGTGATCACAAATCATATCATATCAAAAGGGGAACGCCGTAGATCTATCACACCTCTACGGGAGTGTCATGCATAGGGTGCCATCCTAAATATGGTCCTAGTACCTCTAGAACTAGGTAAGCTCAGGCACGGAATATCATATCATACCAAATCATAATCAAAGCATAGCAAGAGAAACAAAAGTGTATCTCAACAAAGCATGGCAAACAAATAATCATATCATAGCAGAGACATTTAAAATAAATGTCAGAATGAATCATATAGGATTGGCAGTCATACAATGAGAGCCAAGAATCAAACAAAAGGGAATCATAGCAGTCATCGGATCATAAGAAATATCCCTAGTGAAAAGGGAAAGCATATATGTACGAAGCAAAGTGTCTTAGAGTAAGACAGAATATCCGTACCTTAACGAAATACGCAAGCACAGAAATGAAAAGCAAATCAAGTAGGAGATCACTACCTCTTCACCCGATCTACAAATAATCATAAGTTCTCTTATAAGTTCATATAATCATAGGGTTTCATTTTAGTTCTCCTTCCATGTTAAGTAACTTTGATTATTAACATTCTCGTATGTCAAATTAAAGTATTATAGACGATCATATTCGTAGTTTAAGGTTCATAATGTCTTTTACAAAATTTAGGGTTCGTAATGTAGTTTCCATGCTTTTAGGGTTTATTATGTAATTATCACAAGTTTAGGGATTAATATGCAATTCTCATAATATTAGGGTGTAAAATGTAATTACTATAAAGTTACAGGTGTTCCCAAGTTAGGTCCTTTAGTTTTAAAAGAATGACGATTTAAACCTTTAAGTTTATAAAATAAACACAAAACACCTTTTAATTACCTTTTTAACCTTTTTATAATTTCTCACAGTTTTATATATACGAAATTGTTAGGTTTTCAATAAATTGTAAACCGTATAAGAACTCAGTAATAAAATTCCCAAAAATTCCCAGAGATGCTCAAATGTCTATAGTATTTTATCAAATTTTTCCAGATTTTATTAAGTAGCATAGGTACGTATTAAAAATCCATTTTCTCAACATGTTCTAAAATCGTATCTGATGGAACACTCGACAATTTCATACCTTTTTACCCATCCAAATAAATTCAAAAAAATCTATAAAAATTCCAGGAAGTAATAGACATCCTAAAGATTACCCAGTTCAAAGGAAACCTTCTAACTCGACACGGTTTGAAAATTAAAAATCATAAACCCGGACTAATTTTCCAGACTCACAAATCCGATCAGACACATAATTTTCTAAAAATCAAAAAGTAACCTTCCAGGCCTCTAAAAATTACAAACTAAATTTTCCCAGGTAGCCATTTCATTGAACTTAGTTTTAGACTCTTAAAACACCCAAAAATTCGATTCCATCATTTAGTTATAGCCGGTTAAAGTCGAATAAAAATCCAGCTCAGAAGCAGTTATCACAGAACCATGTTTATCTTAGGGTTTTCGTCATTCCATTCATTAGTTCTTGACACCAAACGATTTTAGGTGAGTCCATAACATATTTAGGTCATTTAGAACAGGTCTTAACACAATCAAGTCGAATAATTTCACCATAAAACCCTGGTTCGATTCATACATAACAGTTTTTAGGGTTTTCATAACTTATTATTTTATGTGACATTTTATGTGGTTAATTCGACTAGAACAAAAAGAAAACAAGAACAAGGATCGAATAAGGTATGTGATACAATACCCTCGTAGACCACGAAGAACACGAACACAACAAAATCAAAAACACCACACGAATGGTCTTCTCTTCCTCCTTCTTTGGTCGATCGGCAGCAGCAAACAAAAGGGCAAAAGACACATGTTTTTTATTAGTTTTTGATTCACAAATTCGTATGGATTAACATATGTGTTACACGGTTACCTTGTGATGGATGAGACACGAATTAAGGACAAGATTCAGGCTTCTCTTGGGTTCCTTTGGATCGACACAACAGCACAAGAGGAGAGGGCCGAAATTTTGTTGAGAGGATTTTAGGGTTTTGTTATTTTTTTTGTGAAGATCGGTATATGGAATTTGAAGAAGGCCGAATATTTGGTTTGGTATTTAGGGAATGTATCAATCACCTTAATGGCTAATTAACTATTATGCAAATCAAGAACTTGGTCTCAATTGTGGTCAAGGGGGGGGGGCGGCATATATGTATGTTCTTTTCTTTTTTTTTTTGTACCACATATGTTTTAATGTAAGGTTTTTAGTTAAATTGGAACTTAGGTTAAGTGTACTTAACATTACTTGTATAGTTTTTTATATGTTCTCAAAATTTTAAATTCGAGGGTATTTTTGTCATTCCGGATTATATTAGTTTTGAGGTTTCCCTATAGGAACTTAAAATGTTGAAAGAAAAGTTGTGGAGACGATGCGATTTGGTTAGAAGAACGTAAAGTACGAATGGGGAGACGATGAAGAAGAAGCTTTTCAAATGTTGAAAGAAAAGTTGTGTAGTGCACCCATCCTAGCCTTACCTGAGGGAAGCGAAGACTTCGTCGTTTACTGCGACGCTTCGCACAAAGGTTTAGGAGCTGTCCTGATGCAATGGGAGAAAGTGATAGCATATGCTTCGCGACAGCTCAAGACCCATGAGAAAAACTACACAACTCATGATTTGGAACTGGGTGCAGTGGTATTCGCACTCAGAATATGGAGACATTATCTGTACGGCACAAAGTGCATTGTGTATACCGACCATAAGAGTTTGCAACACATCTTGGACCAGAAAGAGCTAAACATGAGACAGCGTCGCTGGTTAGAGTTACTCAGTGATTATGATTGCGAAATTCGCTATCATCCCGGTAAAGCTAATGTAGTTGCTGATGCTCTTAGTCGGAAAGAACGAATACCACCATTGCGAGTCAGATCCTTGGGAATGACTATCAGTTCGCCATTACCATCTCAGATTCTTGCAGCCCAAGCTGAAGCATTAAGAGAAGAAAACCGACCGCACGAAAATCTCACTGGAATGATAGAAAACGAAAATGGCTTCGTAAGGCGTTCTGACGAAACCTTATGTTTTGGAGACAGAAGCTGGATACCACTTTATGGGGGAATTCGCGAGTTGATTATGCACGAGTCGCACAAATCAAAATACTCAATCCATCACGGATCTGATAAAATGTACCAAGACCTGAAGAAAACTGTATTGGTGGCCTAACATGAATGCCGAAATAGCCCTGTATGTCAGCAAGTGCTTAACGTGTGCGAGAGTGAAGGCTGAACATCAGATACCGTCAGGGTTATTGATACAACCTGAACTCCCTGTTTGGAAATGGGAGCGAATCACCATGGACTTTATCACTAAACTACCAAGAACCGCCAGTGGTTATGATACTTTTTGGGTAATCGTAGACCGACTCACTAAATCCGCTCACTTTCTTGCAATCAAAGAGAACGACAGTATGGATAACCTTGCTCGACTATATCTGAAAGAAGTCATTTCTCGACATGGTGTGCCAATATCGATTATTTCAGATCGAGACAGTTGTTTCACTTCAAATTTTTGGAGGTCCCTCCAAACGGCCATGGGAGTAAAACTCGAGATGAGTACTGCCTATCATCCCCAAATAGACGGCCAGAGCGAGAGGACTATCCATACATTGGAAGATATGCTACGAGCTTGTGTTATTGATTTCGAAAAAGGCTGGGAGAGATACTTGCCTTTGGCCGAATTTTCCTACAACAATAGCTATCATGCCAGCATTAAGGCCGCACCTTTTGAGGCATTGTATGGCCGAAAATGCCGATCCCCGATATGTTGGGCTGAGGTTGGCGACAGTCAACATACTGGTCCCGAACTTGTTAGAGAAACTACTGAGAAGATAGTTCAAATCCGTGACCGTTTACAAGCTGCACAAGACCGACAAAAGAGCTATGCCGATAAGAGACGTAAACCTCTCGAATTCCAGGTCGGAGTCAGAGTCATGTTGAAAGTCTCACCATGGAAAGGGGTGATACGTTTTAGCAAGCGCGGAAAGCTCAATCCTCGTTACATCGGACCATTCCAAATTCTTGAAAGAATTGGACCGGTAGCATACAGACTCGAATTACCACCAGAACTGAGTAACGTGCACAACGTGTTCCATGTATGTAACTTGAAGAAGTGTCTTTCTGATGAAACCCCGGTTGTTCCTTTGAGGGAAATCCGGATAGACAAGAACTTGAACTTTACCGAGGAACCAGTGGAAGTTATGGACCGTGAAGTTAAACGACTGAAGCACAGTCGCATTCCTATTATCAAAGTTCATTGGAACTCCCGACATGGACCAGAATTCACCTGGGAACGAGAAGATGAGTTCCAGAAAAAGTATCCTCAACTCTTTGAGCCATCATCGAACAATTCTAAGTGAAACCCGGGACGGGTTTCCTCTGAGGCTGGGAGGCTGTGACAAATGGTAATTTAGGGAGCCATTTTATTACCGCATTTCTAAAAATTTAACGACGTAAACATTTTGAACGTGACCTTTTGGAATTATGTTGAGTTTGACTCGTATTTTGGATTATTTATATGGATTATTTTGTTGTTAAATTATTTGCGTGGCATTAATTTAGGCACTACTCCGACTCCGGCACTAGGAAACCTAATAAGTCGAGTTTAAACGAGAAACGATCACGTTTTATTTTATAAACATAATTATTATCAAACTTTATGGAAAAACATATTTAAGACGAATGGTAACGGTTAAAAATTTATTCGGGGACGTTTAGTATTTTTCGGGAATAAAAACTAGTAACCTTGGGAAAGTATCTTAAAAATTTTCTCCGCTAGTCCTTGCACCGACTCCTCAAGTGAAATTAAATAATACATAAGGACTCCCTTGCAATTTCCGGTTTATATAACCCCAAAACCCTAACCCTATTCTTATTATTATTTCATTATTTCATCTTCAACCTCTCTCCCTCTCCTCTCTTGACAGCCGCCGCCGGCCACCCCTCTAACACCACCACCGCCTCTCCTACAACCACACCACCACCACCAAAATAACCCTCACACTCTCCTCTCTCTTTTGATACTACTCACGCGCCTCAAAAACAACCACAACCATTCGTTATTTTTGATCCGCCGCTATCAAGGCCTACCACCATCATTTCCATACTCTAAACATATAGATCGAGTGAAGATACGGTAAGAAATCGCGTTTTTACGCGTGGGTTGACTCACCACCGAGTCAACTCATGGTTTCTTATTATTTTTCGGGTTAAAAACAAATGGGTTTTGATATTTTCTTATGTTTTGAACAAGTAAAAATCGGTTGGTATCGATATAGGGTCGTGTGTGTCGCGTTTTGTGGTGTCATCTTGAAACCGTGAGTATAAGCTCAAGGGTTTGAGCTTATTTTTGGGCTTATGATACTTGTGTTGTGATGTTTATTTATTTTATTCCTGTCGAATGATTCTTGCTCGACATCGATTCATATGAGTCGCATAATATTGTTTTGTTGATGTAATCGTGGAGCCGAGAACCCTTTGGGTTCGTTTGTTTTGTTTCGGCATGAAAAGCTTGAGCCGAGACCCTCATGGTCTCGGCAATGCTTGTGGAGTTTAAAACCGTTTTGATACTACTCTTGTTGATATTATATTGTTGTTATTATTGTTGTCGAGCCACATCAAGAGAAAAGAGAGTCGAGACATTGTCTCGGCCGGTTAATATTATTATTTGAATTGTTTGAAAGTTTCGTGAGGAAATAAACCCGCGAAAATAATATTGAAATATTGATTGATAAAAATGGGAATCGATTGTGTGACGATTATTAGTTGATGGGGAATAGGTTAGACGTGAGTCGTAGTCGACCACGAGAGATTGAAGTTGATTGCGATAATGAGGCTTAATTTATGATATGTGGTTACTTGTGAGTTTTGTGCCACGTCGGCGCCACGTTGACTTTTAGTCCTCGTTGACTCCGACGATGCCACAAAATGGACATTATTATATATTGTTGGACTTGGATTGATATAATAAGTTGAGAGGTCATGACTCGACTTGTGACTCGAAACAAATAATAACTCAAAAATAAAAATAAACTCGAAACATATGTACAAATATATACATATGCAACAACGAGAATCACGTGAGCGTTTTCGTATAAGAAATAAATAATAACAAGTTTATACTTGTTGGTTTATTAAAGTTTTAAAAGTTTTATAATAAATGAGTTATTAAAAGTTTCGAGGGCACGCAAATCTAAGAATGCTATTTATGAGAAATATTTATGTTTTGTGGTTCTAGAGCCGAGTCTCGGATTAGTTGACATTAATAAACCCGACCCACATGGTTATCGGACTTATTGGGCTGACGAGTCCAATAAGAGCCCCATAAGCATGTCGGAAGAGATTTATTAATGGGCAATTCATCCTCATGACTTACCTAGTATGATTATTGAGTTTCGGGATAATAAATTACTCGAAAGAATTACGAGACCTATCGAGTTGACGAACTCGATAAGAACTCGACAATTCGTTCGCATAATTTATCAAATCAAAACTTAGTCATACGTCCTGGATTTCGAGTCGTTTCGATCTTAGTTGCTACGTGGCGTGAGTACACTTGAGTCATGTCATGTCACCACTGCACACCCGTCGATACCAAACGCTAATAACGGATATGAGAAAGAAGATTTTGGAATTTAAAACGGAATCTACTTGGGATGGTTTACTTTTGGAAGCTTTTACGTTTGAAGACGATGTTAAGGTTAGTTTACATTATTAGGTTGTGCCGAGTCCGTGAGTGCTGATACTTGAGAGTTGCCGATTACTTTGCTTCAGTAGATCTTGTTTGTGCTTGCGTGCTTGAGGTGAGTTTCATAGCCCCACTTTTACTCTTTTAAAACGTTTATTTAACTTGGGGGAGAAAACATGCAACTCTTTTCTGGACCTGCAACTACTTTTTGATTTGCTTATGTGTTGACTAGTTAAGGGTTAGATTTGTGGTAGATGTTGACTTAGTCTAGGGTAGCAATCCCTTGCTATAATCGTGATGCCTAGCTAAGAATAGATATCTGCTTACGACCTAGACCAGGGTAGCAATCTCTTGCTATAGCCATGTTGCCTGGCTAGAGTCGCTTAGGGCCCTACTTGAGATCTCGTTAAGATATTGGAACGATTGGTTTTGGAATGATTTGGTTTTGGAATGATTGATGGAAGTATGGAATCTATCTGCCCTTAGTCCCACATAGCAAATAACTCTATCAGGTCTACTATTAAACTCATGATTAAACCTATGAACTCACCAGCGTTAGCTGACCTTTTTAGCATGTTTTTCTCAGGTAATTGATGAGGTTTACTTTGCTTATTACTTTGGAGGCTTGGCGTATGGCATGGCTAAGGATCAACTTTCACTCTGATAATGTTATGGGGACCTAACTCATATGTTTTCTTTTTGGGCCTTTCTTTAAATACTTTTGGTTGAAATGTAAACTCGAGATATGGATTTTGGAATGTTTTACGTAACAGATAATTCTATCCTGTTTTTCTATGCTTGTGTCTTATACCAATTTCGTAGCACCCCAAAAACTTGTTTTGTCTTCCGCTAAACCGAATTTTGGGGGTGTTACATATATGCCGCAGAGACTAAAATGTTGCTACGTCGTAAAGACCTCTACACCGTAGAGGCTAAAAGGTCTCTACGCCGTATTGTGTCTCGAAGTCTGTTTTCCTGCACTTTGTCACTTTTCCAAATTTGAACTTCTAGAGTTTGCTAAAGACACAAATCTTGAAAACAAGTTTCATTTATCAAAAACATGAATGCTTAGAATCTAAATACATAGTTTACTTTCAAAACGCGCGGAAGCGATATTTCTATAAAAACTTGTTGGGGGATATTCATAAGAACTTGATAACCTTGTAATTTAACATCATTATCATCATCTTGATTCTTCCTTGAATCTTTGTGATATGCCATTAGATGAGAAATTCCCTTCAAAAACACACATAAAACACGTATCTATACACGCGTATAATGGGGGAGTAATCCCTATGATAAGTCTTAACTAAGCCACAAGGGTATTGATAACCTCAAATAATGTATAGTTTTTACTATCAATATCCCGTGTTTATTGCATTGTTTTATATTGTTTATGTGAATCTGGTACTTCCTTCATATTTGCATATTCGAATTAAAGAGGCATTAGAACGAAAAATGTGAAAATGGACTCAAGATGGAAGAAATACGTGGAAATGCTAACACATATACTTTTAAGGGAACAATGTTGACAACTGTTTATACTTTTTACCAACTATAGTACTCCTTGACTTTTGAAAAGTGTTTTAAAATTATCTTCCCAAGGAGTTTCCCGCAGATACATCAGAGACTTGACTAACCTACCTAACTAACCTACTTGAATATGTAAGTTTTTAGAATGTCTTCAGTGTTTGAGGAGATTTTCAGGGAGTCAGTAGGTTATTGTCATCACACACTGACTCCATCATCTTGATCTTGGTTCTTATCTTCAGTCATTGAGTTCCGCCTCAGGTTGCGATCGTCTTTATCTTCAGAATCTAAATAACTTCCTGAGGATGACTCCCTATACGTATTCCAACATTCAGGGACTTGTATTCACTTAGGTTGTTTTTCATGCAAATTTATACTAAAGGACTTTAGGCTCTGAATTAGCCTAACATAAGACAACCAATCTAAGTTTTCAACACTACAACTACTGAGGGAATCTAGAGAAAGGAATACCAAATTGGTGAGGTTTCCAAATTATGTAGGAATTATACCTGATAAGGAATTATTTTGTACCTTTTTAAGGGGTCATTTAAGCCTAAAATCGTATTAATATGATCAAATATTGCCTCAAATCGTTTCTTTTTGCATTTTAGGTACTTAGGGCGAGAAATCTGGAAATTGGCACTTTTTGGACGTATTTGGACGAAAAAGTGAAGAAAACGACGAAGTCGCGAAAAACCTGTCAGACCTAGAGCTCTGACGGCGTCACAAGCTACAACGTTACACCGTCACTTGTTGATTATGCTGGATTTTTAGTTCAAGTTTAACAAGAGACGCCTCAGTCAAATTCTGGAGATCCACAACCTGACGGCGTCAGGTGTTAATTGAAGATGAGAGTCACTTGATGAACTCAAATAAGTACATTTTATTACTATCATTTATCCTATTAATTTGACTTGTTTTACTATATTATGTATGAGGATTGATACTTAATCGTTTACTTTTGTAATTCTCAGGTAAAAACAAGCATTTGGTGAAACTTGGCGATTTTGGACTAATAATGGAGCAAAACATGCATAAAGTTAAGAGTCTACTGAAATGAAGAAGATCAAGACTAATCTGCTCCAGATGCGCCGCATCTCACTCATGACATGCGCCGCATCTCTATCAAGATATCACCAGATACGATCCAAGATACAAGAGGACATGCGCCGCATCTAATCATGGAGTTACGCCGCATCTTCTGGCGGTGTACGAATATTCCTGAATATTACAATCTTGGACCCCACGCGAAGTTAAGTACATGCGCCGCATCTACTCCTTAGATGCGCCGCATCTTCCCTCAGACAGAAACTATAAATACCCCGTAGACCAGACGAATTGAAAGCCCCGAACATTATAACCTAAGTCCGAACAGAAGAACCGAAGGACGAATTCAGTCAAGGAGGTAGCACAAGACACACCCAAATCAAAGATACAAGAGCTGTAAGAAGGTGCTGCATGTGTTTAATTCATTAAGTAGTTTTGTTTTATTGTGTTAGCAAACTTTAATTCATCAGGATTGGTGGCTTGTGTAATGTGACAACGAAAGATTGCACTCCCTTTAATACTTGCTTTCCCATCAATTAAAGTTTATATGTTGATGTCTTTGGTTACTACTTATTAGTGCATTGATAACCTCTGTGTTTATTAGTGGCTTGCGGGCATTTGACTGCGGGACATAATGTGGCTCCCACGGTTATTACTAAATTGATCACTTAGGAATAACTTTTAGACATAAGTAATCATTAAGGGTTTACTCGCCGATAAGAATAGGACCAACGAGAAAGGGTTAACTACATACACTTCATATAAAGCTATCAATAAAACAAGTGACAATCTACTTAATCATAAGGACAGCCCTCTTATTGTCTTAAGTATCTATCTGTGTACGTGTGTGCTACTTGCTGATTCGTGCCTATTGGTTTATTTTATTATTTAATTGCAAACAAATCGTGCCAGTCTCTCAGGCTGAAACCCCCTTGCGTTAGGATATTAAAATACTGATTAGAATAACGAGATAATACGTTCCACTCTTAGTGATCGACACTCTACTTACCATTATATTCATACTGACCGGGTACACTGCTCGTTAAGTGTGTGTGTTATTGATAAGTCGGCTAAATATAAATTTAAAACTTGAGTAGGCATTAAAACTGCTAAACCGCAACGACACATCACGCGCATCAAGAGTCACGTGTTAATTTAACAAGAGACGGCCCAGACACTTTACAAGATGACGGCGTCAAACTGAAGGTGACGGCGTCAGGAGTTACAAAGTGACGCCGTCATAACGGCGACTTGCACAAGACGAAACCCTAATCACGGCGAGCTGACGGCGTCAGGACCCATAAGCTGACGCCGTCAGAGTTGTAATTCTATATATATTTTCCTTTGTTTTTCATTATGAGTGTGACATCTTTGGGTAACATCTTGGGGTAGGGTTTAAGGACGAATTTAGCAGCTTTTGTAAGGGTTTTTCAACCCTCAAAACCTATGTTTCATTGAAGATAAGTTACTCGTTTAATCATTCAATATGTCTATGTGTTGTTTGATTGATTGTTTATCTTTTCTTCTATCTAACATGCTAGCTTAAGTTTATTTGTGTTTGCTTAGATCTAGTGAAACCTAGTTGTTGAATATTGATTTGTCGTATATTGTTTAGTTGATTGTTTCGCGTCAGGCTAAGAAAACTGGCTGATCTCTTATATGTAACTGGCTTGAACGTCTTAGAAACGCAACCGTAGAGTGCACTATTGGTTTTTCTCGTTGTATTTATTGCATGAATTGCGGCTTGTAGATCCTAGAAAACTTAATAGACTTTAAGGTTTTTAGGGGAGACTAAGATTCATAGAGTTGGGGACTTCGGCACCTCCCCACGACCGATATTAAGGAATACAGCGCTTCAACTAAAACAAGAACGTGAGAATTTGACAAATCAATAGGAGATAACTAGGGAGTAATTAAATCTAAGTAAACACGCTTTTCCCTATCATTAAAAGTCACCAATTGTATTTTCTCTTTTTAATTAGTTTATTTTAATTGAATTATTAGTTTTGGGTTAGTTGACTAGCAACTAATTCCGCCCACTTTTCTAAAACCCGAGATTTTAAATTGCTTTCATAAAATATTAAAAAAATACAAAAATAATCATCCCTCACCTCTAAACCTATCTCGTCATACATCTTGACCTAACGACACTATTCCCCTAGAGAACGATCAATCCCCCGGATTTACCTATACTACACTACAGCGATCAGGTACACTGCCTGGAGGATTGTAAAGCTTCGTTTCGAGGTCTTGCAAATCTTGCATCAAGTTTTTTGGCGCCGCTGCCGGGGAATAGTTATTGTTTAGGTTCAATTTCTATCTCGTTTAGGTCTACTCACTAGATTCCTATCAAGTGAGATTTTTATTTTCTTTTTATTAGCTTTCTTGTAGTCTATCTTTTCTTCGTACCCTTTGTTTTGTAATTCTCTTCATTTGCCATCATGGTGAATGAAGGCATCTTTGACCTACACCAAGCACCACCACAACAATACCAAGCTCCACCAAACCACCAAGAACAACCCCACCAAGACCCACCAATTAACCAAGACCCACCTCGAGCCCGTACTCTAGGTGAGTACTCCAAACCAAACCACCAAGGTTGTCGAAACACCATTGAGCTCCCCTAAAGAGCCAATGTGCCTCCCTTGCGATCCGACACCATCCGGTTGGTGCAAAGCGGATGTGCATTCCATGGACTTCGTTCCGAAGATCCAAATCAACATCTCAAGGATTTTCTTAAAATCGTAGATTCCATAGACCTTGATGTTGAAACTAAAGAGACAACGCGATTGCGTCTCTTCCAATTCTCTCTACGTGGCCAAGCTAGTCAATGGCTTGAGCGTTTACCCGCAGAATCTATCACATCTTGGGATGATCTCACTTCTCGTTTCCTCGCTCAATTTTTCCCACCGGGGAGAACTACCAAGCTAAGGAATGACATCTTGATGTTCCAACAATGTCAAGGTGAAACTCTTTACGAAGCGTGGACTCGTTTCAAGGACTTACTCCAAAAATTCCCTCATCATGGCATTGATCTTTGGCTTCAAATCCAAGTTTTCTATGATCATGTCAATCAATCCACAAGGCAAACCATTGACCAAGCGGCCGGTGGCAAGCTACGTGACAAGAATGCGGAAGAACCGTGGGGCATCATAAAAGATCTTGCTCTCTATGACAACGAATGTTGGAATGACCCCCGCGAGTTGAGCAAAACGGTCAAGGCAATATCCTTGCCTTTGAATAACTCAAGCATTCCCGACCGTAGGATCATGGAACTTTATGTAACGCCCCGTGACCAAATACGACTAAAAACGTGAAAATTTTTCGCAAAAAGTACACCCGGAACTGACCCACTGTTACTCTTTTAACAACTGACAAAAATCTATAAATATTCAGACCCTGAGACTATTTTTAAATGAAACTAGACTCAATTACCTTCAAAACAACGGGTTGCACAACCCGTGACAACTTACGGATTAAAAGATATGAATTTTTGAAAATCTACAAAATCTGAAAACACAGCCCAACCGCCGGCTGGGACCCCAAAAACCGGTCTGAACCGCGGCGGCTCAGACCTACTGTTCGCCCGAAATGGTTTTCAAGTCCCGTGATTGAAAACCCGACCTCCCGAACTCGAAACTTGACCAAACTTTCCAGATTTCTATGGTATACCATTGGGCTCATTTTCATACAAAAACATCTCCCGTTTGACCACCCGGAATAGTACTTTAGAAATGGACGGGTTATGCATAAAACCCATTTTAACCCATTGACACCCAAAACCACTTAAACCACTTCATTTACCCACCATACTTAACCAACATCCATAACTTAACCTACTAAACTTGACTCATACACTCATGACCCGTTCACACTCCAAAATGAGTGAGAACCCGCTTATACCAAACACCTCCTTAATTACCACTTCCACTACACACTTTTTACCCATAACACTTAACCACTACATAACCAATTGAGCACATACATAACTTGACAATTCTAATATATTGCAAAGTTGTTAGTACAAGGTCTTAACCCGTAGCTTTCCAAAATGGGTAAAATTGACAAATTGCCAAACACCACCCAACTACTACCAAATTCATAAACCATGAGACTTCTTGACATTTACATAAACTTGTCCTACGACCCAACTTGAACAATGACCATAAATGACGACAAGACCGCTAAATAACAAAATGACCATATGGATTGAAATATACCCAAAACACGAAAAGACACGTCGGGGGCTTCCAACTTCAACACGCTTGGTCCAAAAGAGTACGGTCTTCTAGCATGAACTTCTACTACATAATCACCTATACCTTATCCTTACCTTTGCTCGATTCTTCGGTACCTATCAAGAAAACATCACAACTAAACATATAAGCGAAACGCTTAGTAAGTACATGGCATAACAAGCTAAACATCATAAATCATACATAACCATAACTAGTCTAACCACTAGTTAAGCTAGCGATATAGGGGCACTTACCTTACGCCAACATAGTCGGCCTAAACACGATCAACCCATAAGGTTGAACCTCGTCCCATAGTTAGCCCAACGACTAACTAAGCTAAGCCTAGTGATGGATCCATAACTAGCTAACGCACCCTATACCCTATCATTCACCATTACCATGTAAATCAAACATGATAAAGTTAACAAACATAACACATTATCATATCAAGAGTATGATAAAGCTATCAAGAACATGTTATACCAATATACTTACCTTGATTCTCAATTCCCACTTCACTAGCAATAACTTCTCACTTCCTTCTTGCTTCCTATATCACATTCATCTCAAATTAGGGCTAAATAACTAACAAATCATGATTTATCAACCTCAACTCATTATACTCAATTATCACTTCATGAACCCTAATTTTATAATTTGGGGAAAAGCACTTACTTGTAGAAAGGATCACAATTAAGGGTTCTCAAGGCTTATTGATCACTTCAAAATGAAAGATTTGAGCTTAAATGCAAAACTTGCTCTTCCCTCCTATTTTCTCCTATGAGCCGACCTTCACAAAGAGAGACCAAGATGGAAATGCCTGGATTTTTCTAAAATTATCTAGGCCAAGACATTTAACTAATAAACTTTGCTCAATTGGCAAACTTAGTCCTTCTAGTTCCATTCCTTCTAACTTGACCATACATTTATTTATCAAATCAACTCATAACACATAGCTCTTAATATACATAACATATTATTTACACATCTAGTACCTTATCGGGATATGGGTGTAACAATTCTCCCCTCCTTAAAATAAGATTTCGTCCTCGAAATCTACTCTTGAAACAAATGAGGATACTTATTCCTCATCTTCTCCTCTAGCTCCCATCTAATACTTGTACCCTTACGATGTCTCCATAGCACTTTCACTAATGGAATTTCTTTGTTTCGAAGTTGTCTCACTTTCCTTCCTAATATCGCTTCCGGTTCATCCTTTTGTGAAATCAAATCCGGATCAATTTCGATATCATCTAAAGTGACCACACTAGCCTCATCCGCTAAACATTTTCTCAAGTAGGACACATGAAAGGTATTATGAATACCTCTCATTTCTTCGGGCAATTCCAACACATATGCTACCTCGCCAACACGTTTCAAGATTTTAAACGGCCCTATAAACCGCGGACTTAATTTTCCCTTGTTTTTGAACCTAAAAACGCCTTTCCACGGAGAAACTTTTAGCATAACCAAATCACCTACCTCGAATTCAATTGGCCTTCTTCGATTATCGGCATAACTTTTCCACCTATCTTGTGCCGCCTTAAGTCTTGCTCGAATCATTTCAATCTTTTCTGTCGTCGCTAATACTATATCCGTGCTAGCCAATTCCCTCCTTCCAACTTCTTCCCAACATACGGGTGTCCTACACTTTCTACCATAGAGCATCTCATAGGGTGGCATGCCTATACTAGCATGATAACTATTATTGTAGGCGAATTCAACTAGAGGCAAATGATCATCCCAGTTACCTCCGAAGTCAATCATGCAAGCCCGTAGCATATCTTCTAGAGTTTGGATCGTTCTCTCGCTTTGTCCATCGGTTTGAGGATGAAAAGTTGTGCTCATATGTAACTTAGTGCCAAGTTCGTCTTGAAAACTTTGCCAAAAGTTCGAAGTGAAACGCCCGTCTCGATCAGAAACTATAGAAATAGGTACTCCATGACGCGCGACTATCTCGTTAACATAAATCTTTGCTAACTTATGAACAGGCATATTCTCCCTAATCGGGATAAAGTGTGCACTCTTAGTCAAGCGATCGACTACTACCCAAATTGTATCATTCTTCCTTTTCGTCTTTGGCAATTTCGTAATGAAGTCCATAGTAATCTTCTCCCACTTCCAAACTGGGATATCTAATGGTTGGACTTTCCCATACGGCTTTTGATGTTCGGCTTTCACCTTCAAGCAAGTTAAACATCTTTCTACGTACTTCACACAATCTCTCTTCATACCTGGCCACCAATAGTTTCTTTTTAAACCAAGATACATTTTCGTAGCTCCCGGATGAATAGAATACTTCGATTTATGTGCTTCTTCCAAGAGTAACTCCTTAATATTGCTCCGAAAAGGAATATAAACTCTTCCATACCGTGTCTTAATCCCTCGGCTGTCTTCTTCGAGATGGGGGATGTGAGAAACAATACGTTCTTTTTCTTGGTTCTCTTCTTTCAACGCTTCCTCTTGAGCTATCTTAATTCTGTCGAAAAGATCAGATGTGATAATCATCCTTAAGGAGTGAATCCGTGTAACATCATTTCGGCCCTGGCGACTTAGCGCATCCGCTACGACATTCGCCTTACCGGGGTGGTAGTAAATTTCACAATCATAATCTTTCAGCAAGTCTAACCGCCTACGTTGCCTCATGTTCGGATCTTTCTTATCAAGAAAATACTGAAGACTTCTATGGTCGGTGTAAATTACGAACTTCACACCATATAGATAATGCCTCCAAATCTTCAAAGCAAAGACTACGGCCGCAAATTCAAGATCATGAGTCGGATATTTCTCTTCATGCTTCTTTAGTTGTCTTGAAGCGTAAGCAATCACTTTACCTCTTTGCATGAGAACACATCCAAGACCGGAATAAGATGCATCACTATAGACTACCATGTCTTCGGTTCCTTCCGGTAACACTAGAATCGGTGCTTCACACAACCTCTTTCGTAAAGTACGAAAGGCTTCTTCTTGTTTCTCACTCCACACAAAAGGAACATTCTTCTTGGTGAGTTCGGTTAACGAAGATGAAATTTTGGAGAAGTCCTGAATGAACCGTCGATAATAACCCGCGAGTCCTAGAAAGCTTCGAATTTCACCAACGTTCTTCGGCACTTGCCAATTCATCATGGCCTCGACCTTTGACGGGTCAACTTTAATACCATCGGGATTAATAACGTGACCAAGGAACTGAACTTCTTGCAACCAGAATTCACACTTTGAGAACTTAGCGTACAACCTTTCCTTCCTCAATGTTTCAAGGATTTCCCGAAGATGCATTTCATGCTCTTCCTTGCTCCTAGAATATATAAGAATATCGTCGATGAACACTATGACAAATTTATCCAACATTGGTCTATATACACGGTTCATGAGATCCATGAAAACTGCAGGCGCGTTCGTAAGACCAAAGGGCATAACTGTAAACTCGTAATGTCCATAACGGGTCCTAAAAGCCGTCTTAGGAATATCTTCTTCTCGAACCTTCAGTTGATGATAGCCCAAACGGAGATCAATCTTTGAAAACCACTTCGCACCTTGAAGCTGATCAAATAGATCATCGATTCTTGGTAATGGGTACACATTTTTCACCGTGACTTTGTTCAATTCACGGTAATCAATGTACATCTGCATACTACCGTCTTTCTTTTTAACGAACAGAATCTGAGCTCCCTACGGTGAGCTACTAGGGCGAATAAAACCCTTGTCAAGTAACTCTTGGAGTTGGCTCATTAACTCTTTCATCTCGGACGGAGCAAGGCGATAAGGAGTTTTGGCAATAGGAGTAGCACCCGGAACAAGATCAATACGGAACTCAACATGTCTATCGGGTGGAATACCCGGCAAATCTTCCGGGAATACATCACGGAATTCATTAACAATCGGAACGTCATCAATACTTTTCTTCTCAAAACTCGTATCTACCACGTGCACCATAAAGGCAAGACAACCACGTGATAAATATTTCCTAGCCTTCATTACGGAACATAATTTTAACTCGCCTTCCCTTTTATCACCGTAGATCATCATTTCTCTACCGCTAGATTTACAACTCGAATGATCTTTTGTCTACATAGGATGGCAGCATGGTGTTTACCCAACCAATCCATACCAATGATAATGTCAAACTCTCCGAGCATTATGGGAATTAGATCAATCCTAAAAACGCTCTCATCGATCTCTATCTCCACATTACGATACACACTAGACACCACAACAACTTTACTATCGGCAATTTTAACTTCTATGGGTGTCGAAAGTTTATCTAGGGGAGTGGACAATTCCTTACTGAAACTATAAGATACAAAGGACACGCTTGCGCCCGAGTCATACAAAACATGAGCGGGCTTGGAATTAACGAGAATTATACCTGTGACGACATCTGAACCCGAATTTGCTTCTTCGGCACTCATTTGATAAACACGAGCTTTTGGCTTCGGAACCTCAACCTTTTCTCCTTTGATCAGAATGAACGGCTTTGCTTGCTTAGGATTGGCCTTAGGACATTCGCTTACCTTATGTCCTTCTTCATTGCACCCATAACATATCACCAAAGGCTTGGTGCAATTCTTGCTGATATGGCTAGGATCCCCACATTTATAACATCCCTTCATCCCAGATTTACATTCCCCCATATGATTCTTACCGCACCTATTACATCGAGGTGGTAACTTCCCCGTGTTGTCCTTTTTTGTGAAATCAAACCTGCCTCGTTTACCGAATGTTGTTGGTTGATCTTGCTTCCTCTTTAAGTCCTTCTTCTCCTTACTCTTCATTCTATCCAAATCTGCTTCTCGTGTACGTGCCCTACCTAGAAGATCTTCCATGGTGGTGCACTTGAAAGGTGACACTATCGTAAGAATTTCATCCTTGAGCATCCTTTGAAATTTATCGACTTTAAGCTTCTCGTTGTCAAGATACTCCGGGCAATATTGCACCATGTCACAAAACTTTTCCCACAACTCATTCACCGATTCATTGGTTTGCACAAGGTTATGAAATGCTTCCCTTATTTTATCAATTTCTTCCGCGGGAGCATATTCCTTCATGAAGACTTCCTTGAATTGCTCTAACGTGCACACTTCTCTCCAAACACTACCTTTCTTATTTGCCTTACCTTCCCACCATATTTTAGCCCTTTCACGAAGGTAATTGGTAGCAAAGTTTACCTTATCCTCCGCCGTACAATGACTAGTGCGGAAAGCCCCTTCGATATCGGTTATCCACCTAGAACTCTTTAACGGATCAAGAGATCCCGTGAATGTAGGTGGAGCACAAGCGGTGAAATCACGATAAGTAGATTTCTCCTTCCCTACTCCGGATCTAGCATTTGAATCACTCACTAACTCCCCACTCTTCTTGAGCTTCCCTATCTCCTCTTGAAATATCTTTTGCAAGTTCTCGGTTGTTTTGTTAACATAAAAGGGCATAGCCTTCTCGATGGCCCTTCCCACTCTATCCGTCACCAAAGTATCCAATTCTTTCAACTCTGCTCTAGTAAAACTTCTAGGATTAAGGTTTTCCGGCATTGATATTGAAGTGTCACTATTAGAATCTCCATCATTATGTTCATCACTATCATGGCGGGAGGAGGTCGCTCTCAACACCTCCTTATTCCGAATTGCCGCCATCTTTTCTACTATACTGAAATTTAGCAATTCACACTATTAAGCAAAATTATATACATAGTCGATGCATGAATGACATATCTATCCTTATACTAAACACCCTAGAGTTTATCATCCATGTATAGCCTCAATGATTTCAATCTCACATATGTATCATATTTTTATCACTACGGTGGCCAGGCGTAGTCATAAAAATACTTAACATATGTGTTCTCGAAACCACCCAAACAATACACAAATAACAAACACCGATACTAAACGCGTCTACACAAGGCCTAAGTCTAGGAAATCCTAAGGTGAAATCCTAAATCTCTTAGACCGAAGCTCTGATACCAAGTTGTAACGCCCCGTGACCAAATACGACTAAAAACGTGAAATTTTTTCGCAAAAAGTACACCCGGGAAACTGACCCACTGTTACTCTTTTAAAAACTAACAAAAAGCTATAAACATTCAGACATTGAGACTATTTTTAAATGAAACTAGACTCAATTACATTCAAAACGACGCAAAAGTACACCCGAAACTGACCCACTGTTACTCTTTTAACATATTATTTACACATCTAGTACCTTACCGGGATATGGGTGTAACACTTTAAGACCAAGTCAAGTTTCTCATGAAATCCTACGAAGCTCCTAAACCTTCAAGTCAAGTGAACAAAATCACTTCTTCGTGTGAATTATGTAGTGGTCCCCATGACACTCATGATTGCATGAAACTCCCCGAACAAGCTTTTACGGATTATGCATCCTCGCGTACCGAATGAGCGGGAGATAAGTGGTTCACTTTCAAACCCGAGCAAAACACTTATGGTGATTCATACAACCCCTCTTGGAAGAATCATCCAAACTTTAGGTGGAAACAAAACCAAAACTCATCTCAAAACAATTTTTCAAAACCACCTAATCGTTTTCAATCAAACGGTTCGTCCTCGAACCAAACCTTCAAAAATAATCCTTCTAACAATTCCAATAATCTTGAAGGGTTAGTGTCCAATTTTATGGCATCTCAAGAAGCTCGTTTGACCAAGTTTGAAGCCGATTTCAAACAACAACAAAGCGAGATGGCAAGTAAAATTGACAACTTGTTTAAGGCTTTCAACAATCAAGTGATGACCCCTCCGAGTAAGGTCACTAGAAACGCAAGTGGGGGTAGCGAGTTTAAGGATCCTTCATCATCTAAACATGTTCACTTTGTCAACGCCATTACTCTAATACCACCAAATAGGAGTAGTGAGGAAGAAGATAGGGAAAATGTAGTTGAAAACAAAAGTGATCGTGAGGAGGAAAAGGAAGAAGTAGATAGTGATTACTTTGATAAGTTTCCATGGTAGAAGAATTAGCATATCACAAGTACTTGTTGCATGATCTTCGCCCATTCTTTATAAGAAGACTTCCAATCATTGCACATGGTAATCCCTCGAACATTAATATACCATGCAATATAGGACACGTTCACGTGTGGAAAGCTTATATAGACCTAAATTCTCCTATTAACATCATGACTAGGACATACTATAACTGGATAATGAAAAAGCCACTTTTACCTAGGCAAGATCCCGAGAATCCTAGAAAAAGAAGCAATTTTATTGGGAGGGTCAAAGGATTGCATGTATTCGTAGGGAATTTCACTTATGTAACAGATTTCTTGGTGGTGGAGGATTTTAGTTCGGCAATAGATCCTTGTTTATCCCGTGTGGTATTAGGAAAGCCATTCGTGGAGGTTTCTAAAATAACTTATGAGTTATGACCCATCCTTAGGGATAGTTAGGTTTACGGATGAAATCGACGAGATTGCCTGCCAAATGCCGTATAAGATTGAACAATTCCGACTAATACCAAATCTTGAAAAGGAACTCAAGCAATCGGTCTACTATAGGAATGATGACGATAAAAGAAGAGGTGTAGACTATGTGATGAAAAAGATATTTGGTTTTTACAAAGAATGTCTACAGTTAGGGCCGGAATATAAGACTAAGATTGAGGATGACTTTGAGAACGTGACGGAAGGTGGAGTCACGTAATAGGCCATGACTTTGAGTCTAGCTACAAGACTCGTAAATAAAGAAAAACGCTTCTTGGGAGGCAACCCATGTTTTATTGTTTGTTTGTTTTTATTTTGTTTGATTTCATATATATGTTCCATCATAACTGTTTATTGTTCATATTTCGAATAATTTTGTGAAAATGCTTTATTTTGTTTTTAACCTCGTCTTAATCACATATAAAGGTATTTTACAAAAAGATAAGTTTAGGGAAGATCACATTGGTTTAAAAGAACGAATTCGAACATGAAAGTTAACAATTATTGATTAGCATATATATTTGTGTGATTGTTAGAGTCAAATGCTTGTATCGAGTCACAATGAAGTTCTTCAGTTTTCCAGGTTTTAATAATCAGGTTTTTCCATAAATTTTCCAGAAATAAAATGCAAAAATACTGTCAGGTCATACCTGACTGCGTAAGGGTCTACAACCCGACGGCGTCAGGCACTATAGCAGCACAGTTTTTCAGGATTTTGTTTTTCTGCTGGAACTTAATTTTTGAAAATTTTCGGAAATTTTAAATTTCTAGGAATCTGTAGACATTTATTCTGCAAGCATTATATCTTACTTTGTTTTTTTTAGGAATTAGTTTTTATATATGAAACAGAGCAAATCTATGGCGACTAAAGGCGATCTCCCTTGTTCTCTGTTCTAATCGATTCCTGTTAAATCTTTGATTCGAATACCTTATAAATCTTCAACTCTTGTGGATTAATCTGAGTATTATTTCCTATTAGTTGTTTTTTTATTTGGTTGCTGCTTCGAGGTTTAGGGTTTCGATTATTTTTTAGGGTTTCGTCTTTGGTCTTTTTTTCTTTTGCGTTGCTGGATCTTCAATTTTACATTAGTTGCATGATGGATGTTGGTTAGTGTTGTTTGTTGTTGCGTTTAACCCTTGTAGGGTTTAGTCCTGTTGGTGTCGTGATAGTGTAGTTAGGGTTTCGTATTTTTTTGGTTTTCTTTTCTAGGGTTTCGCCAATTTTATGCGAGGTTTTGTGTTTGTTTTCTTAGTGAATTACAGGTTATATTGGACAAGAAGATGAAAGTATACATTAGAAGTGAAGCTTATCAAGTTTATTTTCTTGGAGGAGGATTTAACCATGTTTTCACAACTTTCATGCCGAGCAAATCAGGGGAGTATTAGTTTCTCTTCTCTATTTTATTTTCCCGTTATCATAACTTTGATACTTTTAAAAAATATTGGGGATAATGTTCAATTTAAGTGTAGGGAGGGTAAAATGGGATACCTTAGAAACTATAACTTCACTTGATGTTTGTTTTGTCTTAGAGTAAATGTGTAATAAAACTAAAAGAGATACTTGTTAGGGCAATTTTGGCACCAAATTTAAATTTTTTTACAACATGTAGGAGTGAAACTTTAGTTTTAACGAGGCATTCAGAACCCGTGCTACGCACAGGATTTGAATCTAATCGTTAAATGATATTTAGCTTCATAATGGTATTAGGTTTATCTGAGTTAACCCCAAATCTAACATAATTGTTAAGTGTTACGTAGTAATTTCCATATTGACATTATCAATTCACGTAGTGTGATATTCTAAATACTACCTCAAAGTTTTAAATTCACAAATTATAGAATTTTTTCGACTCACTTTTCCGGAGCATATATCTTTGAAATTGTATAAGGTTTTTTTTAAGCGTAAGTCTTAGAAAATATTAATTTTGCATTATATGGTTTTTACATGGTAATTTGAAGCATACTGGCTTTTTATGATAAAAAACTAAAGCTAAGTTATTAATTTTTTTATGATATTTAGCATGATAATGGTATGCATTTTGTTAGTGATGGGGTTTTTTATTTAAAAGGTAAAGTTTGAGGGTTTTTTTTGTTATATTTGAAAATTTACTCTGCATGGGAAGATGAAATTCTGGTTTTAATCATTTCTACAGTTACAAACATTCATGCCAATTATTCTTTTTATTACAATCATTTATTTTATTTAATTTGTGTGTGTTAAGTGTCTATTAATTTTCTTTAAACGTTTTTTCTTTTTATTATTTATGCTGTGTTTATCTAACATTAGGGTATTATCAAGTTCTTGTTCCTAATCTATTTTCCTCCTTTTCATAATCCCTATGGCTTCTTCAAGCAACATCAATGAATCCACCAAAAATGAACCTATCATTACTGAACTAAAGGAAGCATGTGGATCGGGCGACTTGGCTACTTGTTTCAAGTTTCTATTTAAAAGTGATTTAACTGAAGAGTACGGTTTTCTGATGAGAATGGGAGAAGAGCGTAATCAACTCCGCAGCAAGGCTGAGAAGTTTGAAGCAAGCATTAGGGAGGCTCGTTATCGTGGTCCTTTCAATGACAAAGCTGTTGATGCTCTGCGTTGTTTGGAAGAGACCCATCTTAGGATGCTTGATAGGCTTCAGGTGTTGGATGGTTTGCTTGATGAAACCCGTGATGGCATTGTTGATAAGGGCCGCCATGTGAAGCTCATGGAGTTTGATGAAGGTTTATCTGATGTTGAATAAAAGATGCTAGTTGTGGTCTTCTTATGTTAGTCTTTTGTTTTTTTTGGGTATTATCAGTTGATTAAGAAGAAGATGTAAAACTTTTCATTATGAATGAATGGAATGAACGAATAATTTTAATCTTATGTCTAATTTTTAGTCATGTGTTTATTATTTTTATTTTTCTGTTTTACTTTTATCAGATAATGTTTTGCATTTCTCTCACACACACATAAGTCAACACACACAGTGTTGTTTAGGCGATTTAATTTAGGGTTTTTTTCCCCCCTAAAATTGGGGTTACGCAAATTGACAACGTTTTAAGTAAATTAAAACATATTCTCAGTATGAATAATGATTGTGCAATCAATTGTGATGAATTGATCGTTTAATTAGGCGTTTAAAATATAGGGTTTTTTTCTTCTAAAATTGGGGCTTTTCAAATTTACAACATTTTAATCTAATTAAAACATATTCTGAGATTGATTTATGATTGTTGAATCAATTCGATGTTCATTTGATAAAAGATTATTTATTGTTCATATTGTAGCTTTTTGGTGATTGTTTCAGGTACTTTGGTTCTGGATTTCTCTTGCTTATTGGTTGGTAATTGATCTTCTAGATCAATTTTTTGCTGGAATTGCGTGCTCTGTAAAACCACTTACACCCTCTCTTAGGTTTTTTTTTTTTTTTTAGGTTTTTTTAGAAATTGCATGAGACGAAGTGTAGGTTAAGGGATTGTTTGTGTTGGTGTTGTTTGGATATTGGTGGTTTATTTGTGATTGAGGAGTTATAAGGTTTGTTTGTTTTTTGTTTTTTTGTTATTTGTTTATTTTTGAGTTATTATCATGGACCTGATGTATCTAGAAATAAAGATTATACGAAACTTTTACACAATTATTTAGGAATAAGTTGATTAGTGATGTTAATGCACATATGTAAAATGCATAATGGTTATTCGTGTAGTTAATTTGGTAATCTAAGACTCGATCACTTCCATGGTATGCTGCCCATGCCATGAGTGATACTGTCGTTACCTCTATTCATTGGACTCCCAGCTCCACCTCATGACTTGGTTAGAGTCTCATGAGATGGTGAGCGGCTTGATCCTATGATGTGGTTTGCTTGTGTGCTTCTTGGTGTAGCATTCAACGGTTTGACGTGGTTAGCCACCATAGTTTCTTTAGAGCTTTCAAGAAGGAAACTAAGTTGTTTGGCATGCTTGCCATGCCATGAGGGCTACTGTCGTTATCTGTATTCATAGGTCTCCCAGCTCTATCTAATGATTTGCTTAGGGTCTTAGGTGATGGTGAGCTGCTTGGTTCTGTGATGTGGTTTGTTTGTGTGCCTACAAATTTTTTTATCATATCAGATAGAGTTTCTAACTAAGCCGAATATGATGCTGCAAATTTTTCGTAAATTTTCAGTCAAGAACACATGATAAACTGCTTATTAATTCTAACTAAGATGAATATGACGTTGCATGTCTTTCATAATTACTCTGTCCATTACACCATTGTCCAATTCTAACGACATTAGGTAACACAAATGGTTAAAAGATGCAAAATCAGAAATAAGTATTAAACGAATCTTTTACACAATTATTTAAGAATTAGTTGATTAGTGATGTTCTAATGTGTCAAATGCACATATGGAAAGTGCATCACGGTTATTTGTGTAGTTAATTTGGTTACTGTCGTTACCTCTGTTCATTGGACTCCCAGCTCCACCTGATGACTTGCTTAGGGTCTCATGAGACGGTTGTTGGTTCCAAATTCAAGTTTCTTCTTCTTTTGTGTCTAGCTTTAAAGCTTCTCTCTCTCAATTTTTTCGTGCTTGGAGCAAGTTTGTAATCAGGATTTTCTTGTACTCGCCTCCTCTCTTCTTTCAACCTTGTTATGATTACTTTGGTGTAGTCATCAACTGTTGCACCTCCATTTTCAGCCTATACATATTCATTTTGCCAACTGATATACTCGTATTAGAGGTAATATTAGTAAACCATAAACATAAAATTTTAGTTTCAATTGAATTCTAACCTGGAGAGTACTGATTAATAAGTCTAAACTATTCAACTTACGATGTGGCCAACGCATAAAACCCATATTTTATAGATACTCATTGTTATACTGCATCTTTTCGGATTAACAGAAGTAATAACAATTGGACACAGGCCAACATTCTTCGTTTTCTTTTCTATTAGAGTGTCGCCCAATCCTCCCCACAATGTTACTCTTATAGACTGGCCCCTGTTTAAGGGGGAAAAAAAAGGTGAGTTGTTTTTTTAGTTTTGGTAGTCATTAATCAATGGAAACCAAATTTTCAGGTTTGTGTCGGCTAAAAAAATTGGCAAAGAAAATACCTCTTGTTGGCCAAATAGAAATCCAGGGTTCGTGAGCCAGTTTTCTGATGTGTCATCCTCCCAACGTTGGTGACATATCCCGTAACATCTGCCAGAAACAAATAAGGTATGAGAAAACTTAAAATGCAGTGATACACAAAAAAGGGTTTAAACCAAAAAGACTAACCTATCAGATACTTATTGTCTGTAGGTTCAATCTCATCAAAATCAGCAAGCTCAAAAGGATATCTGACAAAGCCATCAGAGATAACAGAAACCTTTCTAGTGGTTGTGGACCCATCAAACTCAAGCATGTATGGATCGTGCCTTATGATCCGATAGTCATCCTTGTTTGGCTGCACAATGAAGTTCTTGATGGAGTAAACAGAACCTTCTTTCAAACCTACAAAATTGTGAGCTATATTGCTCCTAGCAGTGCAATGCATCGCCTTTCCCTGGAAAAAATTGCATCAACATGTAAGTTACCCATACTCTATGCATAACTATAAATGTGATTCAATGTAATTCTAACTTACCCTGGCATCACAGACCACAAAATCAGTGCTCAAATACCGGCCAGTTACTGCATTCACATCCCAAACACGGCAAATCATAACAACAATCGTGCCACTAACACCCGCGTCGAGCTGTTCCAAGAATAACTCACCATTACGCTGGGCAACCTGGGATGACTTGCTACCTGCCTGGAAGGACTTGCTACCTGTAGACTTGTTAGACATGGTATTTCAATTATGTTGCAAGACAAATAATTTGGGTTTGATTATGGTGATAATGAGAGACAATGTATTTTATAATCCTTAACTCTATTTGTAACTGTATAGCAACTGTATAGCCTCCATTAATAGAAAACAACTCTCCATTAATAAGAAATACATGTAAACATGGACTCTTGATATGTAGCTAATGTAACCATGGACTCTTGATATGTAGCTAATAATTATTGCAATTACTATAGATGAACAATCAAGGACTCAACACTCCTTTTTAACTCAAAAACCTCTATCTTCATTACTCCACATTCAATTAGAGGGCCTAATCTTATAGTATTATAGATATAGATAAGCGTCCCATGAATAGGAATTATATAGCTAGCACAAAAACCCTTCCACTCAAAAATTTCCACCCCAAAAATGTGAGGTTCGCCTTTAGATCTTTAGGAAAAAGCATTTACCTTTAATGTTTATGAGTGTACCGGTAGTATATAGATTCTAGAACTTGCGTTTGTGATGCATTCCGAGATCTCTAGTGAGACTACATTCATGTAGTTAAGATTTACTAAATAATAAGAGGCACTAGGATAACCCTTGTTTTAAACCTGTTTTATAATTACGTTGGCTTCATTGGTCAAGTAATTTTCCCATACCTTTGCGATATGATGTACTCATCTTAGTACACGATACCCCTAGTACACCCCTCAGAGCCTATCTTTTCGCGGTTCTCGTTATATTTTGGTAGATTCTGAAATATTGATGAAGAACATTGTTTACAATCAACCTCCAAATGTACACCCAAATCGCCCTAGCCTTCCTTGTATGCACTCATTTTTAGTGCATTATTGTTACAACATTTATGTTAAACACTTTTGTTAATAGTCTAATTGATTACATGGTTGCTAAGTCGAGTCATATCTTGTAAATACAGTTTTGGGATGATTGGGACTCATGGGTAAAAGTACTAGTTTGTTATGGAGTAATGGGGAAGAATTATTACCCCCATATGTACGTTAATGTTTAAAGTACTCCAAGTGTTTTGATTTTCTTAATTCGGGTCGTTAGATAGGTTGCAAGATCTATTTGATGTATTGTTTTGGATGGTAGGGTAAGAATGTATGAAAAAATAAAAAAAAAATCAAAAAAAAAGAAAAAGAAAAAAAATAAAAAAAGGTAGAAAAAGACAAGAGAAAAAAACATACGGACTACCATCTCGTCTTTCATTTTTGTTTAAGTCAAAATAGTGTCTTGAAAAATACAAAAAGAGTTAGTAGTTAGCGAGTCTAGTCGAGTCTTGGCTTAGCAACGCCTCATTGTACATGTAGTTAACTAAGATGATTGACTTGCCACCAGTAAATTTCCCTTATCCAACAAAACTGTGTTTTCCTATACCCTTACACCTAACGTTACAACTAGGGGTGTCAATAGGGTCGGGTTGACCCGACCCGAACCCGAACCCGATAAGGCTAATCGGGGCAAAAAATCTAGTCGGGTTGTTTTGACCCAAACCCGATAACCCGATAGTGTTATCGGGTCGGGTTCGGGTTAAATAAAAAATGCTATCGGGTTATCGGGTCAACCCGATAAGACCCGACAAGATTCAATTATTGTTTTTTTGAAATTGCAGTTTAACCTTATGACTTTCGAAGTCTTCTTTCTTTCGTATGTTCTGAAGGTCTTCTCGTTTAGCCAATTGGGTATCAACCCATTGCTCTAACCAGTACCTGTATTTTCCATTTACTTTGCTTTGTTCAGATTCTGAAGACATCTGAGAGAATAAAACAGTTTGTTAGTAGTAGAATAGTCAAGTTTGACTTCTGATGTCAAACTCGGAATATAAAATGGACTTTATCTCAGTCTAACATTAGACACTATAAAGGGTGCATTCCAAAACTAATTCTCTTAACAATGTGACATGCAGTCACAAAGATCAGTTCATAATGTTTGGATAAACACATTCTCCATTTGTTATGACATATCAGCGAAAAATAATCAATCATACCATCTGCAACAATTCGAAATGGTAAAACAAAGATACCTATCTAGCCCTTTTTTAGTACTTAAAATTTGTCAAGTTTACTACAACTAATTTTTCTTATAGTTTATTATGCAGAATCACATCATCACTTCAAAAACACACATCAAAACATCACCCATCATGTAAAATCTTCAATTAAGTTTGATGCATGGACCTGTATAACACTATTCTAAAGGGAGA
This sequence comes from Artemisia tridentata subsp. tridentata, assembly GCA_021014915.2. Taxonomy (NCBI): domain Eukaryota; kingdom Viridiplantae; phylum Streptophyta; class Magnoliopsida; order Asterales; family Asteraceae; genus Artemisia; species Artemisia tridentata. Next base: position 347,697,448 of record CP139506.1, on the reverse strand, counting down.
ACATACTTATACCAATCTTAAAGTTAAATTTTGGCATTCTGATATCAAAATTTTGGATTATGACATTTACTACTCTTACTTAATCGGGTAACCCGATAACCCGAATCACCCGACCCGACATAACCCGACCCGATTACCACCCAAACCCGATAACCCGATTCCTTATCGGGTCGGGTTGCGGGTGAGTTTTTAAAAAATCAAAACCCGACTCACCCGACCCGATAAGACCCGATAACCCGACCCGATAACACCCCTAGTTACAACCCTTTAAAATACCTCTTTGATAGTTATCCTAGGTGCTTACGCCAAAGCGGTGGAGGTTTGATCCGTTACTAAGCCTATGGTAATCTATGTGCTATGACAGGTAGAGAGTGTTATATTTTCCCGTTTCCATTTGTTATATAACTTTATACACCCGAGAGATGTGAGAATACAAACACTTTATGTGAGGTGCTAGTATATAATTTCCGTGCTTGTTTTGACTAACGTGGAACGATCATATGTTGTAATTACTTTTATATTAATGTCAAATGACCCATAACTTGTAAATTGATTAGAATAAAAGCATATTTGCTTGAGGACAAGCAAATCACAAGTGTATGGATATTTGATAAGGATTTATTTGGTACCTTTTTAAGGGGTCATTTAAGCCCAAAATCTTATTAATATGATCAAATATTGCCTCAAATTGTTTCTTTTTGCATTTTAGGTACTTGGGACAATAAATCTGGAAATCGACACTTTTTGGACGCATTTGGACAAAAAAGTGAAGAAAACGACGAAGTCGCGAAAAACCTGTTAGACCTGGAGCTCTGACGGCGTCACAAGCTACAACGTGACACCGTCACTTGTTGATTATGCTGGATTTTTAGTTCAAGTTTAACAATAGACTCCTCAGTCAAATTCTGGAGATCCACAACCTGACGGCGTCAGGTGTTAATTGAAGATGAGAGTCACGTGTTAATTTAACAAGAGACGGCCCAGACACTTTACAAAAGGACGGCGTCAAACTGAAGGTGACGGCATCAGGAGTTAAAAAGTAATGCCATCATAACGGCGACTTGGACAAGCCGAAACCCTAATCACGGCAAGCTGACAGCGTCAGGACCCATAAGCTGATATCGTCAGAGTTGTAATCCTATATATATTTTCCTTTGTTTTTCATTATGAGTGTGACATCTTTGGGTAACATTTTGGAGTAGGGTTTAAGGACGAATTTAGCAGCTTTTGTAAGGGTTTTTCAACCCTCAAAACCTATGTTTTATTGAAGACAAGTTACTCGTTTAATCATTCAATATGTTTATGTGTTGTTTGATTGATTGTTTATCTTTTCTTCTATCTAACATGCTAGCTTAAGTTTATTTGTGTTTGCTTAGATATAGTGAAACCTAGCAGTTGAATATTGATTTGTCATCTATTGTTTAGTTGATTGCTTCGCGTTAGGCTACGAAAACTGGCCGATCTCTTATATGTAACTGGCTTGAACGTCTTAGAAACGCAACCGTAGAGTGCACTATTGGTTTTTTTCGTTGTATTTATTGCTTGAATTGCGGCTTGTAGATCCTAGAAAACTTAATAGACTTTAAGGTTTTTAGGGGAGACTAAGATTCATAGAGTTGGGGACTTCGGTACCTCCCCACGACTGATATTAAGGAATACAGTGATTCAACTAAAACAAGGACGTGAGACACGTGACAATTCGACAGATCAATACGAGATAACTAGGGAGTAATTAAATATAAGTAAACACGCTTTTCCTTATCATTAAAAGTCACCAATTGTATTTTCTCTTTTTAATTAGTTTATTTTAATTGAATTATTAGTTTTGGGTTAGTTGACTAGCAACTAATTCCGCCCACTTTTCTAAAACCCGAGATTTTAAATTGCTTTCATAACATATAAAAAAATACAAAAAGAATCACCCCTCACCTCTAGACCTATCTCGTCATACATCTTGACCTAACGACACTATTCCCTTAGAGAATGATCAATCCCCGAGATTTACCTATACTACACTACAACGATCAGGTACACTGCCTGGAGGATTGTAAAACTTCGTTTCGAGGTCTTGCAAATCTCGCATCAATACCGTAGAAAGAGTTGACTGAAAGGTCAAGCCATGTTAATTTTCTTAGGGAGCCAATGGATTGAGGAATGACTCAACTAAAATTATTCCCATAAAGGTAAAGCTCTGTTAACTAGGTCATGTTACCAATGGACTCGGGAATGGTGCCAGTAAACTAATTCGAAGAAAGGTCAAGATAAGTTAACCGTGTCATGTCACCAATGAACTGAGGAATGGTTCCATGAAAAGAATTGTGAGAAAGGTCAAGATTATTCAAGTAGGTTGAATTAAGAAACGAAAGGGTAATCTTACCTATGAGAACATAGTCTTGCAATTCAAGCTCTGTGACATGCCCTTGGTTATTGCACGTGACTTCACTCCTGTTAGGATTCGATACACTATTAAGGTGGTTAAACCTTTGTTGCTTTGTGTATGTGATACTTTAGTTAATATGATCAAGTACGCGGAATTTACTTAATCACACTTAGAAGGTAATTTGTTGTATGGAAATGGAACAGTGATGCTTATGAGATTAACAAAGAACACAAAAAGTATTTCACCAAACAATTAATATTATTGATAATGATACAAAGGTTTGATGTTGTTTTTGTTGTAAGTTTTAGAAAAGTTCTATCAAGTTCTAAGTAAGCACACTTGACTACTAAGCTAAGATCTTCTTTTATAGAATAAGAAGATCTTTACAATATATTGTTAAGTCACATCAAGTCTAATCGAACTACTTGCTATCTTATCTTATGTGTGTAAGTAACTAAGATACAACATGTATCTATGTTTACAACTTGTTCTGTGAGAATAAGATAAGGACTAAGCACATGGGGTAAGATATTATCTACCGTGTATATTTGACTTTAGTCAACCAGACTTAAACTTGAACGAGCAGACTTAATTCTGTATTCACCAGAATTAACACTAGCAGACTTAATCTTCAACGACCAGACTTAACCAGGTAGCAGACTTAACCACGATTAACACTAGCAGACTTAACCACCAGACTTAATCACTTAGAGAATTTCCCAATACTTAATCTTCAGAATATTTAATTCCCAACAATCCTCCCCTAAACATGTGAACCCTTTCCAACATGTTTTTCTGAATTGAATTTCTGATTGTGAGGATCTTTCAAACACTTCTCTGTTCTGAGAGATCAGTAACTCATCTGCTTTCTGTTCTTTGACTTTAACAATATCAATACACATCTTCAGTCTTCAAACATTGACCTAAAAGATGGTGCAATTTCCTTGGATGGAGGAATTATAAGAGGCAATGGTGCTGTGTATCTTGGATGCTTGTTTCAACAAGTGAAATCATCTTTCAGCATGCCTTTGCAAGTGATGAACAAACGTAGTGAACTGAAATTGAAACTGAAAGCTCCTAGATAGAACTTTCTGTTCTTGTCATTTTCAACTTCCATATCATCATCTTGTATGCTCTTGTCTTTTCCTCCCTTTCATTGGTTAATCTTCCTTGAGATATTCCTCCCCTGAGTATAACATTTCCTCCCCAGTGAGTGTCTTTCCTCCCCTGTTTGGAAGATTTCTCACCATCATCCCATCATCATCTGATCTACCAATTAGAACTTGTTTTCAGACAATGTTGTACATGAAGCCATCAATTCCTTAAGAGTTTAAGTTTCTGCCCTCATCACTTCTAGGTGTGTTAACTCCTATGAGAGGTGATTCATTGGACATTTGACTCATGATCCATCAATGGATGGTTTTTCTGAATCCTTTGAAAATCCTTGTTTAAGAAATTATTTGACTTAGCAGTATGTTCATGATTTTAGAATTGAAAATTCATACTGCTTTCAACCATTTTGAAGGGATTAAGTGTGTAACAGATACTTAATCAAAATTTCGGTTTAAAGCAACCTCTGGTTGTGTGAGAACCAATATTTTTCAGTTATAAATAATTGCCTGTGTAAAGATAAACGTATTCAAAAGGCTTTCTTGACAGGGTTTCCAGCTCATAGCAATTGTTCCCTCTAACGCAAGTGTTAGATTCACTTTTACTAGCTATTCTTTCTATCAGATGTCCTTAGACTTGCTCATTATACTTAAAAGTATAAAATGATAGAAAGTGAGTTGTATCAGTTACTATCTGATCAACTAAGTCATCAATTCAATGTGAAATATCATAATCAAGCTTCAAGAAAGAAGTTTTAAGGAGGTTTGAAATTCCCAAACTCTTTCTATCATAAACCTATTATGTTAGCAACTTTGTATAACATTCTGCTGCTTCCATTTCACTTGAAACATCCTTTTTTGCTCAAAGTTCATTCCTGAAAATGTTAGTCCAAAACCAAGAAACAATATGCAAAGCATATATCTTATAGCAGCATTATCATACGACTAACAGAATAAACTTTTGCAATTTACTAGTATCATTACCAGTAATTCTGAAACCTATTCCTTCTTTGATGGTAACATATCCAATGATTTAAAAATGTGATATGTTGTCAGTTATGTGTCTTGAACATTCATTATTTGAGTATCCATGATATCCTTGTTTAGCATTTGAATGTTCCTGCACATGTATAAAGAAATTAGTTTTCTTTGGGGATCCAAGCCATTACTGACTTGGATCTGCCTCTTGCATCAATGTAATCAATCCTTTTTAAAATGATTGATGCACCATTGGGTTTAATTGGTCTCCAAACCCAACATGCTGAGGACTTAACAGCATTTTCCTTCTTTTCCCTAGCAGTAGAACCTTTAGGTTTCCAAATTTGTTTTTGAATCACTGCTTTTGATTGAAAAGGCCTTCTAGTAGTTTTTAATGCGTATTTAAACGTTGATTTTGCATTTTTAACTGCTGGTTTTGGGTAAACAGACTTAAGTGGTCGAACAGACTTAACTTGTTTTAAGCCAGACTTAATTAAGTCTGTTTTGGGTTTAGTTCTGTTAAGATTAGAACTAGAGTGAAAGTGAGTTTGAGGAGTTTGCCTTTTGAAATTCACTCTATTGTTTTCATACCCAGATACCCATTGGTTGCAGAAAGCTGTAAGATGGTCAAAACTTCCACAAGTGAAACAAGCTTTGTTGTAAAATCCAAAGTCATCATTTTGGTGAGACTTAAAGGTATTCCATTTTCTATGGTCACCTTTGGGCTTGTTTGTGGACCTATATTGTTCACAATATCTTACTGGTTGCCTAACATGTTTTACATTGGACTTAGGCCTATCAGTATGATTTCTAACCAACTTAGGAACATTTGTTCCTACTTTCTTAACCACTTCAGGTTTAGACATAACCTGTTCATCTTCTTCATCATCAGATGTCCAGTCTTCAATGATTACTTTATCTGATCTTATATCAGAGGACACCTTGTCCTCAGAGAGTGAAGCTTTACTTAAACTTTCACTTAACTCCTTAGGCTCATTAACAACTAGCTTTGTTTTTGGCTGTACACCATATTGTAGCCTTGGTAGTTGAAATTCTGGTAAGCCTGAGTGTTCTAGGTCAATCCCTGGGGGTTTAGGGATACCTCTGTATGGAGGTGGGACACTCTTATATCCTAACCCTGACTTGGCTCTATTAATCACTTGACATTCTATCATGTTGGTGACACCTCTAGAAGCATGTTCTAGTGTCTGTGTAGTCAAATGAATGTTCCCATTTTCCTTTTTGACCCTATCAAAGGCCTCTCTTAAAAGCTTAATTTCAGCATCTTTAAAGAATATGTCCTGTCTTAGGAGAGCTTTGTCATCAGAAAAAGCAAGTTCATTTTCTTTGTAGTATAAGATCTGCTTTTCTGTTGATTCTAAACCACACTTATAATTAATGTAGTTTTGATGAGTTTTGCTTAGCTCTTTCTTTTGTTCATCATAATGTTTGATTAAAGTTTGTAATTCTTTAAGAGCGGTACAAGCATTTGAACAAGCTTTATGAGTTTGTACCTCAGTAGTAGAAAAAGCCATAAGTGCCATCTGAGTAGGAGTTTCTTTTTCATCTGCCATGAAGCTCCAATCAAAACCTAAACCATTAATAGCTACCATAGCTTTTGGCTCAGAAACCTCCCTTGTTTTGGATGTGCTTCCAAAACCTTTGTTCTTGCTATCTTGCTGCCTTGTCCTTCTACATTCTCTTGAGAAGTGACCCATCATGTGACAGTTATAGCACTCTATCTTTGACTTATCAAAACCAGCAGCATCAGTGTTGCTGATTACGAGCTTCTTCCCCGTCCTTTGATAGAACTTCTTGGCTCTCATGCTAAGAAGAGAAATTTGCCATTTTAGATCCATTTCCTCCAGATCATCATCATTGATCTCTTGGAGGTCTTCATAGGTGAGCATGGATCCATTATTTTGACTTGTAAGAAATGCACAACAAGTCTTTTCATCTAAAATACCCATGGTACTGCTTGATGAACTAGCAGCACCAACACCATCAACAACTTTCACCTCTTCAACTGATTTTGAAGTACTAGGAGATGACATAAATGCCAAGTTCCCAGTACTTGAACTAGTAGCTCCAGTTTTCTTCAAATCATGTTCCATAATCTTGAAGTTGCTATACAAGTCCATCAGTTCCATGGTGTCTAGGTCTGGCTTGTTCTTCCAGACAACAACATGCATAGCCCACTCTTCTGGTAAGCTTCTCAGAAATTTTGAGTTCAAATCTTCTTGAGGTATTTCAACCCCAAGAATAGCAAGTTGGCTCACAATATTCTGAAGCCTATTAAACATATGGTCAAGAGATTCATTGTATGTAGAGGAGAAGTTTTCAAACTGCTGCTTGAGCAGTGTCTTGTGGGTTTTCTTGGTGGCTTCATTTTCACCATATCTGGCAATAATAGCTTCAAATAATGACTTGGCATCTTTGAACTTGCTGAAGTTTAAAAGTTGATCATTGGGAATGGTCATCATCAGCATGCTTCTTGCCTTTAAGTCATTTTTCTTCTTTATTCTATCTTCTGCAGTTGTTGGCTTTGTCTGCAGAGTTGACACCACTTTTCCGTTCGCTGTTGATGTAGTGGTGGTAGGCTTGAAAGAGTCTCCATCTTCAATAATTTCCCATAGTGCATAGTCTTGCACTTGGAAATATTGCTCTATCCTCAGCCTCCACATCTCAAACTCATTCTGTTTGAGAATGGGTATCTTTGCAGCAACATTCGTCTGAATAGATTCAACGTCCATTTCTTCTTCTTCTAAATCAAATATCAGCCTTGCTCTGATACCACTTGTTAGGATTCGATACACTATTAAGGTGGTTAAACCTTTGTCGCTTTGTGTATGTGATACTTGAGTTAATATGATCAAGTACGCGGAATTTACTTAATCACACTTAGAAGGTAATTTGTTGTATGGAAATGGAACAGTGATGCTTATGAGATTAACAAAGAACACAAAAAGTATTTCACCAAACGATTAATATTATTGATAATGATACAAAGGTTTGATGTTGTTTTTGTTGTAAGTTTTAGAAAAGTTCTATCAAGTTCTAAGTAAGCACACTTGACTACTAAGCTAAGATCTTCTTTTATAGAATAAGAAGATCTTTACAATATATTGTTAAGTCACATCAAGTCTAATCGAACTACTTGCTATCTTATCTTATGTGTGTAAGTAACTAAGATACAACATGTATCTATGTTTACAACTTGTTCTGTGAAAATAAGATAAGGACTGAGCACATGGGGTAAGATATTATCTACCGTGTATATTTGACTTTAGTCAACCAGACTTAAAATTGAACGAGCAGACTTAATTCTGTATTCACCAGAATTAACACTAGCAGACTTAATCTTCAACGACCAGACTTAACCAGGTAGCAGACTTAACCACGATTAACACTAGCAGACTTAACCACCAGACTTAATCACTTAGAGAATTTCCCAATACTTAATCTTCAGAATATTTAATTCCCAACAACTCCATTGACAACAATCATCTTCTTCTTCAGGTCTCCATGTGAGCATGTCATATGGAATTTGATTATTTGAAGGTGAGCTTTGAAATTAAGAAGAACTTGCCTTTCCTTATCGATGCACGTATTATCAGCTCCTCCTACTTCTTTGATTATTTGAAGGTGAGTTTGAAATCAAGATTTCATCTGAACGCATTTTTTGTTGGAAAAATTTAATCTTCTCATTCTTTTTTGACAAATCTAAAAATAAAAAAATTAAGAAAACACACCTTAATATAAGTTAACCCTTCTTAAGAGCTTGAGGTATCGTCGAGCCATTGGTGGCGCCAAACCCACCAGCCCAACTTGGAGAACGGCGCACCACTACGAGACTCGCGCCAAAGCTTCTTGCGCCGTATTTGCCAACCGACACCATTCTTCTTTTTTTTCTTTAAAAAAAAAAACCAACGGCTAGTTTTGCTTCTTTTTTTTGAATGTTTGTAACGACTATATAGCCAAAATGCACACATTTTCAAAAATTTCTATAAATACCTCCTTTATTCTATCAATTTTCACAAACTCTTCCAATTTAATTTCTACTTCAATAATACTTAATTTTCTTTCAACTATGGATCCAAATAATCCCAACAACTTCTCCACTTACGAGCGTTATGATGAACAATTTCTAGGTTTGTGTGATCAAGAAGCCGGTGGATCGGGATCGGCTATTAAGAGGAGGAGACAATACATACCACTTGATCGAGAAGAGGCGAAACAACGTTTAATCGACGACTATTTTGGCGATGGTGATGTAACACCCATTCCCCGGATACAAATAGGCCCCACCCTAGATGAAATGGACTAAGAACTTAACGTGATTGACTAGTCAAACCCGATAGTCAACCTAATGGTTAGTGAATGTATTATACGGTTAGGAAAAATGTTAGGTGGCACAATTAGAAAGGAAAGAAACTTCAGGGGCTTGTGTTGCCATATACTAAATGTGTTATAAGTTGGCTGTGGCCAAAATAGAATAAAAGGGACTTGAGGGACTAATTATGTAATTTGGCCAAAGATGCAACCTAACTAATAATATCTAGGGAATTCTAGAAAATTCCACCATTATCTTGGGTGTGTTTGTGTGACCAGTTATGGAGAAGAGAAAGGGAGGGAAAAGTTAGTCTTGATGCTTTTAGGAAGAAGAAGATGAAGACCTCATGCTTATGGTCTTTCCTAGCAATGATCCTCCACAAGAAGTAAGAATGATGATGAAGAAGAATGATGATAATGGAGGATGATGATGGTGAAATAATGATTGTTAGAATAGCTTGGATTTAAGGTAAGTAAACCGGTTATGATTTGATATTATAATGATTTCTTACATTATGCGTTATATGATTGTTATGACAAGGTTATTGAAAGTGTTTGAATGATTGTGTGATGAGGAAGTAGATGTAAGGCTAGTTTGGCATAACTAGCATAAGAGATTGAGAGTTTAGTTGGATTAGTGTAAGTGTGTAGGAAAGGTTGAGATGTTATAGTGAGGCTTGAAGTGGCTAAGGTATGTGTTATGTTTAATGTTGAAATGAAATAAACGGATCATGATGCTTAATGTGTGAATGCGTTATGATGTTATGTTATAATCATTTTACTTACTAAGCATTCGTGCTTACGGTTTAAGTGTTCAATGTTTGGTAGGTTCACTTGCGATGATATAGCTTGGAATAAGGTTAAAGGATTTGGATGTGCAAGGATAGAAGGTAGTATGCGATTAGGAGCTAGGTAGGATACCGAGCTCATTCAAGATGGTACCCCCGTGAGTCATTTAATGGATTGTAATGTGTAGCCATGTGGCAAAACGTATGTCAAGGTAGTCGTAAAGTTTTGGTGGTCAAACGTTGTGTCAAAGTGTGTTTTAAGTATTATTGGTAAAAGTTAAAGGGGTGTTTGGCATAACGCGTGTTTATACCCATTTTGGATTGTAACGGGTCAAATGGTTATGGAATACGTTTAGTATGCTTGTTATAGTTTATATGTAAAGTGAATGATGTTGGTAATGGTTATAGTGTTGAAATGGTGTCAATTGGTTTGAGTATATTGGTGTCAAAATGTGCAGATTTTGGCTTTAGGTAGCCTGTGTCAAAGTTACGGCGTAACTGTTTCCTGTATCAGATTTGACTATCTTCGAAAAATCATATCTTTTAAACCGTAAGTCATCACGGGTTGTGCCACCCGTCGTTTCGAAGGTAATTGAGTCTAGTTTCATTTAAAAATAGCCTCAAGGTCTGAAAGTTTAAGGTTTTTTGCCAATGGACAAAAGAGTAATAGAAGGTCAGTTTTGGTTCACGCTTTTTGGGCATAAAAGTTTTAAATTTTGGGCTAAGCGGGCACGGGGTGTAACAAACTGGTATCGGAGCTTCAGTTTAAGTGAATTAGGTTTCCACTTTAGGTTGCCTAGACTTAAACCACTCGTAGAAGCGTTGAACGTAGGTGTAAGAAATGCGGAAGGTAAATGTTTAAGTTAGAAGAAGAATGTGTGATACGCTATGTGAGCTTAAGTTAGTAAGTATGATGAATTTGTTTTATGTGTTAATGTGTATGTGATGTAAGTCCGTGGAGGACTTGAATTGTTTAAATGATTTAGTTAGCCGTGCACCTCGGTTGGTGTCGGTGATTATGTTGTGACTAAATGCATGTGCGTTAGCGTAGCGGTAAAGGGATATGAGTAGGAATGATAAGTGGCATTAGAGATGGGCTACCAAGTGAACTTAATGTATTGACATTTAAAGTATGGAACATAGTAAGTGTGTTAAGGTGTAATGTGTGAAGATAAAATGAAATTGACATACTAATGATTAAGTGTTATTGACTTGAAGGTTAAAGAATGAGGTTAAGGAATGATAGCATGTAATGAAGTATGGTCTGTAAGGTATTATGACCAACATATGGTCTCACTATATTTAGTGGCTAACGATTAATGTTAATGGGGTATAGAGACGGGTTAATGATAAGCTAACGTATATGAGGATTAAGTACGTACATAAATGTGTAATAAGGATAACAATGTTATGGTATGTGGTAATGAAAGTAAGGTTGGTTTGACACATTGATTCCTAAGTGTCTAATAATATAAAAGTTATAAAATGGTAACAAAGTATGATGGTATGTAAAAGACGAGATAGAACGATATTGCTTAGAGGCATAAGATAACGAAAGAGATGAGTTAAGGTAGGAGAATGAGAATGTGATAAGTTGAGTGTCTAAGAACGTAATGATGTGTTTTGAAAACTAAAATAAAATGAGAATGTGTAAATGACTTAAAACGTAAAAGAAGGATTAATGATGCTAATGAATGAATGCAAATTAATCTATGAAGGCTTAAATGTAGAATGAGTCGGGTAGACTAAAGGGTAAAGTAAGAATGTGAAAATGATTAATGCGGGTTAAGAAGGTAAGATGTAATAAATAGTGAAAATACATAAATAATGTGTAAATACGATAAGCGGGTTTTGTATGCCCTGTGATTCTTGATTAAACTAAATAAATGGATAAGATAAGATGTGTGTGTTAAAATGTAAAGGGCTTGGATCCAATGTTAAAATGCGAAAGGTTAAAGATGATATCATTCGGGATGACCGGGTTAATGACGATGAATGATGGTATCCTTTGGGATGACCGAGTTAATGAATGTTAAAGAATCATTCGGGATGTGTTAAAGATCCTCCGGGATAAGAAGTATTGCCTTCATCGGCAAAGGGGTTGCCTATATCTTTGGCATATAAAATATCCCCAAAGTGAATTTGGTAATGGTACAGATCCAAGTCTAAAAAGTTAAAAGGTAATGTAAGGAATAAAAAGAATGAATAGATTTAAAAGCTAAATGTGTAACAAATAGGTACGAGTGTTATGTCGGAAGTGTATAAGTAGGATGGTTTATGGCTTCTTTATTTAAATGGATTGGGACGCCTTTTTATTTGAATAAAGAAGTTATCAATCGCCAAACCATGAGTTCGTAAGTCTTGATTTACATCGTTTGGGATGCCTCTCCATGTAAATGAGGAAGTATGAATGAGTGGGCTTATGTGTTCTCGGCATGGCATGAGTAGGCTGAAGGGGTAGAAACGAGAGTCTAGTAATAGCTTGAAGTCGTAAAGAACTAAGATACGTGGATAGAGGAAGAATTCGATATTGACTTTAGGTGAGAGATGTCATGTGAAACCTATGATTTAGGTGTCTGGGGTGTAAGTTGAAACGATTAAGGAAATGTAAACGATGTTATAAAATTGCTTGGTGGCATGAATATGATGTATGAAACGACCGTGGTGATCATAAAGTGAATGGAAACTGTTGTAAGAAGTAATGATAAATGAAGCGTATTAGTAAAATAGTTAATGGGATAGTATAATGATTGGGGTAAATGTGGTAATAATGGTAAATATGGTGTGTAATGTTCAAGTGACACATAGTCCATGACGGGAAAGTTGGAATGGAACGAGTTGGTAAGTCATGTAAAAGTAATTAAATTGGTTAAATGGTATAAATTAGCGGTAAGATTATGTCTCGGATGACATAATGATTAAGTGGAAATGGATGGCTAGTGAAGTAAATTAAGGAATAGGATGAGTGAAGGGTGTAAAGTGGGTATTAGTAAACAGGGGCGGTTTTGGGCCGGCGCACCATCAGCAGCCGAGCTGGGCCTAACCCACTAAGGGGCACTAAATTTTTTTTATACCCATTATATGTACTAGGCCCATTATTTATCTTTATAGATTAATAGTTATTTGTTTAAAAGGATTTCAGAACGATTTTTAGCCATTAACCTACCAATTTGTAAAAGGCCCAGTTTAGTAAAGGCCCAAAAACAATTTTGTTAGATCCAAAAACGATTTGATGATACTTCAACTGAGCCAGAAGTTTTATTTTCACCCGAGGAGGATTTTAAAGTTAACAATTTTGTTTTACTTTGCCTCAAAAAAAGCGAAAAGGGCCACACGGTTTACTTAAATATATTTTATTTTGTAGAAGTAATACTTTTGTTGCAAGAATGATTTTTGTTCGTATTTTTGACTTTTCGTACTTGATTATGGTCTATGGATATTATAATATAGGGGCACTTTTTTTTTCTTCGTGCCGGGCCTAATTTTTTTTTTGACGTTCTCAGCACCGCCCCTGTTAGGAAACACAGAATTGCAAGATCACTTAGATTGTTGCAACTAATGGAACAAGAATTGAAAGTGCTAAGATGAACGGGAGTAAGACGGGACTAAGTTTTGGTTAGTTAGACGAGAGATTTCGGGGACGAGATCTAAATAAGGGGGTACAATTGTAACACCCATTCCCCGGATATAAATAGGCCCCACCCTAGATTAAATGGACTAAGAACTTAACGTGATTGACTAGTCAAACCCGATAGTCAACTTAATGGTTAGTGAATGTATTATACGGTTAGGAAAAATGTTAGGTGGCACAATTAGAAAGAAAAGAGACTTCAAGGCCTTGGGTTGCCATATACTAAATGTATTATAAGTTGGTTGTGGCCAAAATAGAATAAAATGGACTTGATGGACTAATTATGCCATTTGGCCAAAGATGCAACCTAACTAATAATATCTAGGGAATTCTAGAGAATTCCACCATTATCTTGGGTGTGTTTGTGTGACCGGTTATGGAGAAGAGAAAGAGAGGGAAAAGTTAGTCTTGATGGTTTTAGGAAGAAGAAGATGAAGACCTCATGCTTATGATCTTTCCTAGCAATGATCCACCACAAGAAGTAAGAATGGTGATGAATAAGAATGATGATAATGGAGGAGGATGATAATGGAGGATGATGATGGTGAAATAATGATTGTTAGAATAACTTGGATTCAAGGTAAGTAAACCGGTTATGATTTGATATTATAATGATTTCTTACATTATGCGTTATATGATTGTTATGACAAGGTTATTGAAAGTGTTTGAATGATTGTGTGATAAGGAAGTAGATGTAAGGCCAGTTTGGCATAACTAGCATAAGAGATTGAGAGTTTAGTTGGATTAGTGTAAGTGTGTAAGAAAGGTTGAGATGTTATAGTGAGGCTTGAAGTAGCTAAGGTATGTGTTATGTTTAATGTTGAAATGAAATAAATGGATTATGATGCTTAATATGTGAATGAGTTATGATGTTATGTTATAATCGTTTTACTTACTAAGCATTCGTGCTTACGGTTTAAGTGTTCAATGTTTTGTAGGTTCACTTGCGATGATATAGCTTGGAATAAGGTTAAAGGATTTGGATATGCAAGGATATAAGGTAGTATGTGTAAAACCCGAAAATTCTAAAACATGTAAAAAGACCAAAATGCCCTTACAATCTTAAACTTTGAATAATGAGCTTGTAAAGTACCAAATAAATTCTAGACTTCGGGAGATAATTAAGATACAAAGTAAAATTTATTCCACGACCACATTTGACGTTTGTGAAGTACAAAAATTTATTTATACACACATCATATGCCGAAAATATTTTATATATATATTATTTATATTATTAAAGGTTATAATAAAACTAAAAACAATTAAAATACAAAGAAAATATGGAAAGTGATCAAATTGATTTGGGCCATTTAATTCCTGCATTTTTGACAGCCCATTTTCCCCCTCATTCGGTCCTTATCTTCTTATATGAATAACAAACTAAAATAAACCCTAAATCATATACCGAATAACCAAAAACACACAAAAACTCTCCCTTTTGTACATCCGAATTTCTGGAGGTTCAAGACCAATTTTCCTTTGTTCTTTAGCATCTCAAGAGGTCTGGAAAAATAGCCCCACGATTTATAGGTGTCGGATTCATTTGGTGTCGAATTGTTCTTCCTTTTAATCCAAACGTAAGGTAAATTCCATATTAATTCGTACGACCCTTGTAAAATTCTTTTTCTATTTTTCCTGAGTTCCTTACATCATATATGATCTGTGAAAATTGATTCCAAGGTTTGTAGAGTCGCGTTTCTGCTCTTGGGAATTTTTGGTTCGATTTAAGCCAAACCGAGTGGTATTATTTCCTATCTTCCATTCGATCATTCTAAGTCTCATCTGGTATTTTTATCATGATCTCTACATCATATAAGACCCATATAAAATGATAAAACTGAACCATGCATGATCTATAATTTATTTGTGAATTAAACCTTAAAAACGTTATAAAACCCTAAATAATTGAATACGAATTTTCATGACTTGAAATCTATTTTATTTGGACTCTATATAATGCATATGATCTGGGAAAAATGTTAATTCGAATTGTGGAGGTCCATATGAGTCGTGGCTAATTTAACTTAAAACCGGATTTTATAAAATAAAAGCAAGGAAATAAAATAAAAGAGAAGGAAATTAGGGTTAGGGTTTTGGTGTATGATTCTGGTCATTAATGATTGTTTAAGGTTGCAAATAATGATGACATAATGATTGGGATTATTAGGGTTTGATTTTGATTATATTTTGTATTTACCGATTGGTTAATAATATTAAAAGGGGGCGTTTTGTAATTTTTAAAAGTCGGGGACCATTTTTGTAATACTCTATATATCAAGGGTAATTTGAATAAAATATAACTTGAGGGTGCTATTTGTAAAATATGGAAGTTTTGGAATTAAAATGTAAATTGTTAATTATGTGTATTCGAATTGGAATTTAAATAAAATGAGGGACTAAAAATGTAATTTCTGGAAAATTAAGGTTGATTTGAGTAATAAATTATATTCAGGGGGTAATGTGTAATTTTGGTAATTAAATAGCTTAATATGTAATTATTAATAATTAAAGGTTGAAATTGTAAATTTAAATGACTTAATATGTAACTTTGATAACTTGAGGGACTTGTTGTGTAAATTATGAATAATTGAAGGGGTGTTCGTACAACATATTAAAATAAGTGTATATTGTGTAAAATTGGACACTTGAGGGTTTAATGTGTAATATATAATTCGATTTGCATTTTAATAAGTATAAGGACTAAATATGTAATTTACCAAAAGTTTAAGGGCTGTTTGTAACATAATAATATTGAGGGTTATTTTCTGTAATTTGAAGGAATAAAAGGACTTGATGTGTAATATGAATCTTGTGAAGGTTAATTTGTAAATTATATAAGTATAAGGTTTAATTTGTAATTAATTAATTAAAAGGGTGTAAATCGTAAATTATGAAACTTGAAGGCTAAATGTGTAATTCTGGGAAGTATAAGTGTTGGAATGGTATAATGATAAGATTTCAAATGTGGACCTTGAACTTTGGTAAAATTACATTAATAACCCTAAACTATGAAAACTTATCATATTTGATCCTAAATTTGTATACTGAGTTAAAATGAACGTTCCTTCCATAATAAGTTAACAAAAGACTTAACTTAATTCGTATCACTTGAATATTGATAAATATGGAAACTTACTAATTTTGGAAACCTGCTAAAAATAGAAAGTTGCTAAATCTGGAAAGTTCTTAAAATGAAAAGATAATTAAAGATAGTAATCTGAACTTGAACCCTCTGGTGATTCTGTGTTCTTCTTCTCCTTTAGGTGTAAAGAGGGAGAGGTCCTGATCTGTCTCAGTACTTTTTGCTTTTGTTCTTTGTGCTTGCATTTGAATAAGGTACAGATACTCTGCCCTTTTTCAGTAAGGGTGTCCTATCTCATTGATATGATTCTGATTCTGATTCGTTAAGTTTTCCCAAAGCCATTGCTATGTTTCCCTTTGTTGTGAACCCTTGATATGATCCTTTGCTTTGTATACTTTGATCTGTTAAACTCTGAATTGGATCTTTGGCATTACATCTGATATATCTGTTATGAACCATCTGTTATGGACCATCTGGTATGAACCTTTGATTATGATACTTTGATTTGATATGATATCTGACTCTTAGTTTGATACCCGAGCCAAAATTTGTGACCCTAGCCATGAAGGTAACATGGCCGTGTCTGTGATGCACCACTGGCATGACTAGTGTGTAGCCCTAGTGATTTGGTTACACCGTCCCTTTGTTGTGGTCTGCATGTGATTGGGTAGGGGCGTATGGATGCATCCTAGATCTGTTCTGTCTAGTGGATTTAACTGTATATGATATGATATGATTTGTCTGGTGATTGGTACTGTGTGCAATACATGCCCTTCACATTTCTGAGAGGTCGCTCCTCTATGGTTACTGTATATGATATGATCTGATATGTTTCTGGGCTCGTGGTGGATTACTATCCTATATTATTCTTTCCCTTTTATTGACTGTACCTTATGATATTTCCTATTGCACCATATATTATATCTGATTCGTTATCATTTAACCTTGCCATGATTCGTACTTCGTTATCTCTGCTTGTTTTATGTATCTGTTCACTGAGCTTTTTAAGCTCAGCCGCACGTTTTTCTTTTCGTGTGCGGCAGGTATCTAAGCTAGGAGCTGGGGCTTTTGCTTTGGGATGAGAGTTAGAGTTTCATGGGAGCTGTTACCTTAGATGACCACCTTTATTATTGACATTTGTTTAATTTGGATTTCATTTCTTCTATTTATTTCCTTTGGATTATTTCCTCATCTTTTGGAACTTATGTATTTGGTTTCAAGTCGTGTTGACTTGACTTCTTTATTGATTTATGTTTAAGACTTCCGCTGTGTGATGTGTATGTATGCTCTGATTGGTTACCATGATGTGACACCTTTACCCTTGTCGGGTTGGGGTGTTACAGTATGCGATTAGGAGCTATGTAGGATACTGAGCTCATTCAAAATGGTACCCCCGTGAATCATTTAATGGATTGTAATGTGTATCCATGTGGCAAAACGTATGTCAAGGTAGTTATAAAGTTTTGGTGGTCAAACGTTGTTCAAAGTGTGTTTTAAGTATTATTGGTAAAAGTTAAAGGGGTGTTTGGCATAACGCGTGTTTATACACATTTTGGATTGTAATGGGTCAAATGGTTATGGAATACGTTTAGTATGCTTGTTATAGTTTATATGTAAAGTGAATCATGTTGGTAATGGTTATAGTGTTGAAATTGTGTCAATTGGTTTGAGTATATTGGTGTCAAAATGTGCAGATTTTGGCTTTAGGTAGCCTGTGTCAAAGTTACGGCGTAACTGTTTCCTGTATCAGATTTGGCTATCTTCGAAAAATCATATCTTTTAAACCGTAAGTCGTCACGGGTCGTGCCACCCGTCGTTTCGAAGGTAATTGAGTCTAGTTTATTTAAAAATAGCCTCAAGGTCTGAAAGTTTATAGATTTTTGCCAATGGACAAAAGAGTAAATGAAGGTCAGTTTTGGTTCACAGCTTTTTGCGCATAAAAGTTTTAAAGTTCGGTCCAAGCGGGCATGGGGTGTAACAGGTGACACTCCATCTAAGTATACGGAAGAGACGTTTAGGTGAAGGTATCGTATGAGTTCTACACTTTTTAATAAAATAGTCAACGATATCTTAAGCTATGATGTTTGACCTATTCCCGAGTACTTTTATTTTTTTAGACAACGTTACGATGATACCGGTCGTTTAAGTATTGGTCCTCTTTTGAAGTGCACATCCGCCATCTGCCATTTGGCGTACGACACTGCGCCTGATGTGTCTGATGAATACTTGCAAATTGGTGAACGTTGTTCACGACAATGTTTAGAGAACTTTACTAAATGCATACATATTTTATACGTTGAAAGGTATTTAAGAAAGCCCAATTCAGCGGATGTTGAAAAAATATATGCATTGCACGAAAAAGAACATGGACTCCCGGGAATGCTCGGGAGTATTGATTGTTTGCATTAGAATTGGAAAAATTGTCCAAAGGCCTTACATGTTCAATTCAAAAGACGTGATCATAAATACCCAACTCTTATGTTAGAAGCGGTTGCGGATAAAAAATTATGGATTTGGCATGCATATTTTAGGTTTCCGGGGGCAAATAATGATCTTAATGTGTTATATGGTTCCCCGTTATTTGATGATGAACTTGCCGGTAAATCTCCGGAATGTCCATTTGTAGTAAACGGACATACATACAAGAAAGGTTACTATTTAGCCGACGACATTTATCCAACATGGTTCGTGTTTGTCAAAACGTTTACTATTGCAAGGTCTGAAAAAAATTGAAATTTAAAAGAGTTCAAGAAAGTTCTAGAAAAGATATTGAACGAGCTTTCGGAGTCCTACAAGGTCGTTGGGGAATTATACGACAACCCGCACGTGCTTACTAAATCAACGCCTTGAAAAGAATCATGTATTGTTGTATAATGTTACACAACATGATATTGGAAGACGAAGACTTTGAAGTGAATTTTAGAGATTTGTTCGTTGATCCAAGTCCAAACATACCAGACACTTGGGTCGAAAGATGTGATTTACATGTTAGAAAAAGCAAAGATATTCGAGATAGAAAATTGCACGACGATCTTCGAGAAGACCTTGCGGAGCATTTATGGAACCTTAATCACTAGTTTGTAATTTTTATTTCTTGTTTACGTACTATTTTTTTATTTTATTTTTATGTACATTTTTTTAATTAACTAATGTAATGTGTGTTTTTATTTTATTTAATGAAGTTTATTTTAGTTAATATTGTGTATGTTTTATTTTATTTAAAAGAAAAAAAAAATAAAAAAATGGCCAACGGCACCACATTTTGTGGTGCCAACGGTAACGGCACAAAATGTGGTGCTAAAGGGTTTCTGGTGTCGTTCACTGTTTTGCTGACGTGAAACTAGTTTTGGAGAACGGCACGAGTCTATAGCACGACGACACCCACCGCTCTAAGACAAACTTCTTTTATAAGCTTTGTTCCAAGGGCATTTCTAATCATCTTCCAAAATCACCTAATCACCCCTCCATAAGGGTATGCACAGTGGTGACCCGGGTCACCAGCTGCCACATCAACTTTCTCTCTCCGATGATCAGACATGACAAAGTTGCCACAGTGGTGACCGGCTTTTCTTTTTTTCTTTTTTTTTTTTTTTTTTTTAATTCAAACATTTTAAACAACAAACTTAAAATTCATTAAAAATAAAAACATTACATAGATTATTCAATTAAATATTAAAAACATTACGTAAATTATTTAAATAACATTAAAAACATTCCAAAATTTTTTCATCGTCTTCCTCATCGTCATCATCACTACCGTCTTCGTCTTCATTCTCTTGATTGACTTGATTTCTACGATTTCTCCAAATGTGTTCGATCAAATCAGATTTTAAGTGTAGATGAGTTGATGAGTCCTGGAGCTCCTGAGTAACTACTAACGATTCTTCATGCGTTCTTAAGGGATCGTGATCACGATGACCCTCATCTTCGAACCATATAGGACATATCGCCCGCTGCTTGTGTCGAATGATCATATTATGTAATATGATACATGTATATATAATATCTTGGAGATCCCTTTTATACAGCCCTCGAGCCGGAACTTTAAGCATTTTCCACTTCTTTTTCAACACACCAAAAGCCCGTTCTACATATTTTCTTGCTGCTTCGTGCTTCCTCTTGTACAATATTCTTTTTTCATCAACTGTGGGAGGATTTGAAATGGACTTAATAAGAACGGACCATTGTGGATATATCCCGACAGTAAGATAATATCCCCTTTTATATTGTACATCGTTAGCCTCGAATTCAAGGTCTGGTGCTCTCCCATATTTGATATCATTGAAAACTGAGGAACGATGTAAAAAGTTTACGTCGTTATTCATACCGGAGACACCAAAGAACGCATGCCAAATCCATAAATCTTGAGAGGTGACCGCTTCCAATAAAATGAATGAATGTGGCCCGTGATCACCCCTAGCATATTGACCTCTCAAACCATTTGGGCAATTCTCCCACTCCCAACTTGTACAATCAATGCTTCACATCATCCCACGAAACCCATGCCTATGCTCGTGATGAGCATATAATCTTTCAAGGTCAGTATACGTGGGCTTTCGCAAATACTCAGCACCATATAACTCCATGATAACATTGCAAAACTTACGGAGACATTCACGGGATGTTGTTGCAGCCACTGCCAGATTCTCGTCAAGAGAATCAGGAACGGCCGCGTATCCCAAATACTCAGCACCATATAACTCACTCATAACTTCATCATCGTCGGAAGACGAAGAACCAAAAAATAGCTCGTAAGACATAATTAAAAGAATGTGTTTGAAGGTATTGATAGAAATGTTGTTTGAAATTGTGTGTTTAGAAGTGTGTTTGAGGTTGGTATTTATAAGGTTGTAAAGTGGTAAAGTTTAATTTTTTTATTTTTTAATACCAAACGGTTAGAATTTTTGAAATTGTAGTGTGTATACAAGGCAAAAGTTCAATATAAATCTCATATTTGTCATAGATGCAATGAACCAATGCTGGCCACTCATTTTTTTGATCAAAACAAAAAATATAAACTTTCACCATTTTTTTTAAAATTAAATATCTCGCAAACCGTTAATCGTTACGTGAAAAAAATTATACCGTCGCGATATCTTTCTATAGATATGCAATTCTATATACTTTCGACGATTTTTTTTTTAAATTTCCGCCAAGAAAATCACGTGAAATCACATGTGATTTGATTTTTACGAATCACTTGTGATTTTTCTGAGCGAAAATTTTGAAAAAAAAAGCTCGTCGAAAATATAAAGAAATGAATATCTATAGATAGATCATTTAAGGGGCAATTACATATATGTCCCTGCTAAGCTAGTTTATTACATATATACTCAAGCTTTAAAATTTAATTACATATATCCCCTTCCTAAACACTCTTAATTACATATATACCCAATTCATTTAAAATAGCTTATTAAATGACTATTATACCCTCTGTAATTGCAACATCTAGGTCTTTTTGCATGTCGGATGATATAACTAGTCCATTAGGTGTACCAATTGCTTTCTTAAGTAATTCAAGAAACCATATCCAAGCATTTTTATTTTCCGACTGAAGTACACCATAAGCGACACGAAAAATAGAATTGTTACCGTCCACACTTGTAGCAGCGACTAGGACTCCATTAAACTTTCTTTTTAGATGACATGCATCTAGAAGAGGGAAATATATTAATGTTAATAAGGGTATAATAGTCATTTAATAAGCTATTTTAAATGAATTGGGTATATATATAATTAAGAGTGTTTAGGAAAATGATATATGTAATTAAATTAAACTAGCTTAGCATGGACATATATTTAATTGCCCCATAATTTAATTCGTCGAAAAAAATTCGTCGACAATATAGATAATTTAATTCTCGTCGCGATGATGTATTTTTTATAGTTTGAAGATTTAGATAAAAAATGGGTTTTATTAATTTAAATGAAAAATGGATGGCTTATGAGATCTATATTGATCTCTCGTGTATACAATTGGTCAAAATTAGACCCATAGTATTTTTTTTTTTGATCGACCAATATTTCACCAAAGGGTTATGGTACAGAAAAGTTACTAAAGTTTACCAAAAATTTGTTCTAAGTTACTATAGTTTCATTTTGTTCATCCAAGTTAGTGAACTTTGAAACTTTGTTCACTCAGGTAACTAAACTTATAAAAATATATACTCAGATTATTGAACTTTGTAACTTTGTTCACTCAGGTAACTGAACTTATCAATAAGTATACGTTCAAGTTACTCGGAGTAACACTGAATTTTTGAAGTGTATGCTTTTCGAAAGTTCAGTAACCTAAGTGAACAAAATAAAACTATACTAACTTAAGACAAATTTTTTTTTTAAAAACTTTAGTAACTTTTTTTTGCAATAACCCTTTCACCAAATCCCGGGTCGACCGCCTTCAATATCTGTCGCCACTTGTTCTTAACCAATGTTTTCAGGCCCATCACTCCACAGTCAGCCCTAATTCACCCTCTTCCAAACAAACAATCACTCCCAAAAACATTTCCCGCCATCAACAATGTCCGGCAAAGGCAAACGCAAGCGCCGCCAACAAGACTCCGACACCGACTCCGACAACGAACTCCCATTCAAATCAAAGCTCAAACCCGACTCCCAAATCCTATCCATCCTCAAAACCCTAACCGCCGCCACTAAAAAATCCGCCTCATCTTCCAAAACCCTAACCCTAAACGACCTCCAATTATCCTCCACGTGTCGTGAAGTATCTGATCTTCCGTTATCTTCGGTCCAGAACAGAATCCAAACACTCGCTATCAGTTTAGCCAAGTCTATTCTCTCTGGTAATGGTTTTAGTTTCAACGTCCCTTCGCGCGCTGCTACGAATCAGCTTTACGTCCCCGAGCTTGATCGCATTGTGTTGAAAGATAAGTCTAGTGTTCGGCCTTATGCGAATGTGTCTACTGTCCGAAAAACGACTATTACGACGCGTATATTGTCGCTTATTCATCAATTGAGTTTGAAAAGTATTCATGTGACTAAGAGGGATTTGTTTTATACTGATGTGAAGTTGTTTCAGGATCAGACACAGAGTGATGCGGTTTTGGACGATGTGTCGTGTATTTTGGGGTGTACGAGGAGTTCGTTAAATGTGGTAGCGGCGGAGAAAGGAGTTGTGGTTGGGAGGTTGGTGTTTAGTGATAACGGTGATATGATTGATTGTACGAAAATGGGGATAGGTGGGAAGGCGATACCGCCTAATATTGATAGGGTAGGGGATATGTCTAGTGACGCGTTGTTTATTTTGTTAGTTGAGAAAGATGCTGCGTATATGAGGTTGGCTGAGGATAGGTTTTATAATAGGTTTCCGTGTATTATTGTGACGGCGAAAGGGCAGCCTGATGTTGCTACTAGGTTGTTTTTGAGGAAGATGAAGATGGAGTTGAAGTTGCCGGTGTTAGCGCTTGTGGATAGTGATCCTTATGGGTTGAAGATTTTGTCGGTTTATGGGTGTGGGTCGAAGAATATGTCGTATGATAGTGCTAATTTGACTACGCCGGATATTAAGTGGCTTGGGATTAGGCCTAGTGATTTGGATAAGTATAAGATTCCGGAACAGTGTAGGTTGCCGATGACTGAGCAGGATATTAAGACTGGGAAGGATTTGTTGGAGGAGGATTTTGTTAAGAAGAATCCGGGGTGGGTTGAGGAGTTGAATTTGATGGTGAAGAGCAAGCAGAAGGCGGAAATTCAGGCTTTGAGTACTTTCGGCTTTCAGTATTTGTCTGAGGTGTATTTGCCATTGAAGTTGCAGCAGCAGGATTGGCTATAGATGGTATAATTACTTCTTTGTTGCCTCGTTGCATGTTTAGTGTTGCTAAAGTTTAATAATGCGTCTTGAACTTATGAAAAAAATTGTGTGCTACGTGTTTGCTGTTTATGATGAGATGGGCTTAATCTGTAGTACTTTTACTTACCCCCCCCTGCATTTGTTAGATAGAACCAAAAGAGTACGAGTCAATACTGCTATATTGCTCTTAGTTGAGGTAATACTAAATACAGTAAAACCAATATATTTCATCATTTCCTAAGTTTATCGTAGGAATATTCCGTGAGATTAATGTGCTTCATATGATGTGTTATTTGTGTGCAATGAAGAATACAGTGCAAATAATAGATTATTTAATAATTTAGAGAGTTTATCTTGTGGACATGAGATATTTCTCGTATAGTCCTTTGAATTCTTTCTTTGTTACCGATGCAACGAGGACATTGTCGCCTTAAACCTCTGCAGACCATTAGTATTTCTCGGTGATGTTGCCATGTTAACGACCCTCTGGAATATATTTAGTCTAAGTTCTCCTTGTTCATTCCAAAATCCACGAGTCTGGGTAGTGAGCCATGTATTTACTTTAGACCTGATTAAGTATGAAGTTGTTCCAAGAAAATGTCTTTAAGCTCCACGTAGATATTAAGTAAAGTTTCTGGGGTGGAACATATGTGATCGGTATCTGACTGTGAAGGTGTGATGATGAGATATAGAGAGAGTGGAGTCTGTAGTAGACTATTTAACACTTTTGTTATGATTAAGTTTGCATTTTTGAGTATGCTGGTTACAGAAGCATATGACTTGGGGCCTAACTTATTGTAATGTGGATCATACTATGTTTCCATTTATTTGCTCTTTGTCTATAACGTACGTAAATCTGTCGGTTCTTGGCTGGAGAAGCTTGTAATGCTGCCGACCCTTGTAAGTCATTGTGTTCTGTCCAGTATTTAAGTTGTGAAATTGATTAAATCTTCTTCACATTGATCCTTACGACCTTACGACAATTGGGGTTTGCTGGATGGTAAATCCATTTTTGCAACCAGAAAGTTGTTCATCACCAAAACATGAATTCTAGTGTCTAAGATCTTCTGCGCCCACTCCAAAAACTCGAGTCCTTAGCTTTTTTCTGTTTTAATGAAAACTGTTTTACAATTAACAGTAGGACAGAGTCAATGTTCCTAAGTTGTCGATCATTTATTAATCATTTGGTAACTAGCCATTTTCAGTGTATACTTGATCAAGAATGAAATCGTTCCAAGAAACTATCTTATATTTCTTCCTAGGTTTTTAAGTGAGCTTTTTTTCTGGGATGAAATTGTATAAGATATGATATGTTAAAACTTTATAGCAGTTCAATGCATCTGTGGGAGTAGATCAAGTAAGTTATGTGGAATTTGATTAACTTGTTCTGTATTACGTCAATCATGTTACACCCCGTGCCCGCTTTGACAAAAAATACACAAATTTGAAACTTTTACGCGGAAACGCTTGACTTTACCAAACATTCTATTACTCTTTGACCAACTGTTAAAAACATATCATACTTCAAACATTGAAACTATTTTTAAATGAAACTAGATTCAATTACCTTTAAAATGACGGGTGGCACGACTTCAAACGACTTACGGTTCATTTTTTACAAAATAAACAAAACTGACAAAATCTGGGAAAGCACCATACGGCTGTATGGAAAAATACCATGCGGCCGTATGGCCATACAACATATTCTGTTGTTTCTTTCTGTGATTTAGACCATACGACTGTATGCTCTCTGACCTGCACTTTAGCTAACTTTTTACATTTGCATAATTTTCGGAAAACAACTTCTATAACTCGAAACAACACCAAAACTTCCAGAATTCATTAACACATCATAAACATCATTTCCATTCAATAACATCACCCAATTGACACTTCGGAATGATACTTTACAAATAGACGTATAATATACCCGTTTTGACCCATTTCACAACAAACGACCTTTAATACTTCCATATTACACTAAACTTTCCAAAAACCTTTGACATAACATAAATAACCGTTTCCATAACCATTCAACCCGTTTACAACCCAAAATGGGTATATTCACGCTTATGCCAAACACCCCTTTAACTTTTACCTCAAACACTTAAAACACGCTTTAGCATACCAAATGACCACCAATTCATTATACCAATCTTTACACACGTTTTGACACTTGTTTATCCATTACAAACCATTAAATGACTCACGGGGGTACAAACTTGACATTTGAGCTCGGTATCTACCTAAGCTCCTACTTACTTGCAATCCTTTAGCTTACTACCTTTCACATAACCAAACCTTAACCTTAATCCAAGCCATTGCATATCAAATGAACCTACAAAACATTGTAACATTAAACCGTAAGCACGAATGCTTAGTAAGTAAAACGATTACAACATGATATCATAATTCATTCACATATCATACATTATATCCATCAAACCATTACAACATTAACATTAACACATACCTTGGCCACTTATCATACATTATATCCATCAAACGTTATGTGTTAATGTTGTAATGGTTTGATGGATATAAAGTATAATATAATGAAATCATTACAATCTCATCTTATAACCGGTTTACTTACCTTAGCTTCCAAAGCTAAGTTTAACAAGAACATAAGCATCCTCTTCATCATCATCACCATCCTCCATCATCACCATTCTTCATCATCATCCTCTACTCTAAAATCAAAACCTATTAACATAGTACATCAAAAGCATGATCAAGGGTTTATATAACCCATCAAACATACTCATCATTCTTTCTAAATCATCATATGATCATACCTTGATCATATGATGAAATCCCACTTTACTCCTAAACCATAACCTTAACATAATCAAAATGGGGAGTACTTACTTGATTGATTGTTGCTAGAACTTAACCCCTAGCATAAGACCTTAATCTTCTCCATTCTTGGACCATCAAGACCCATCTCTTTCCCTCTCTTTTCTTATAACCGAACCACCAAGCACACACACTCCATTCTTTTCCAATTCTCTTGAATTCTCCACATCTAATTATTTACTTACACTACTTTGGCCATTTGGCACATTTAGTCCCCTAAGTCTCTTATCTTATACTTTGGCCACATTCCATAATATAACACTTTATAACACATTTAACATATTACAACTTTAGTCCCTTAAGTCCATTTTCATTTTACATGATATCTTCTATAAGTATATAATACATACTTGACTATTAGATTGACTATCGGGTTTGACTAGCCAATCACGTAAGGTCTTTGAACTTATAAAAGTCGTAGTCAAACTTACTCAAATATCATTTATCCGCTTACTCAAACACATTATTCTTAGTCAATTTCATCTAGGGTGGGGCCCATTTGTATCTGGGATACGGATCAAACAATTCTACCCCCATATTTTCAATATATTTACATAAAAAGGCGTCCCAATCTATGTAAGTAAAGAATCATAAACTTATGGTTCGGCGATTTACAATTTCTTCATTCAGATGAAGAGGCGTTCCAATCCATTTAAATAAAGAGATTATAAATCATCCTACTTATGCAATTCCGACACAACAATCATACTTACTTTACTTTTCATCTTTTCTAGCCTTGGATCCAATCTCACTAACTTTTCCCATAACGGCAAGTCGGCCTTTTCCCCGTAGGGCTTAGCCACTTTACCTTACCCTTGCGCAAGCTAACATCAATGCCACAAAGGCAAGCTAACAACCATGCCATGAAGGCAAGCTAATACCCATGCCATAAAGGCAAGCTAATAACCATGCTGAGAAGGCAAGCTAATAACCATGCGCAAGCTAAAACCCATGCCATAAAGGCAAGCTATCACCCATGCCATGAAGGCAAGCTATGAACCATGCCAAAAAGGCAAACTGTCAACCATGAACCATGCCATAAAAGGCAAGCTAAACTATCCCGAAGGATACTTAGACACATACCATGGATATAGGCAATCCATGCCGGTGAAGGCAAGCTAACAACCATGCCATGAAGGCAAGCTAGGCCATCCTGAAGGATGCCAAAACACATGCCATAAAAGGCAAGCTAGGCTATCTCGAAGGATACCAAAACCAGAGCATCGGATCCAAGCTATGTTTACTTTAACATCTTTACTCATTTTATCTTTCATGTACTTTTATAATTAAGTACACATTATCATTTCCTCAATTCTCATTGCCTTAAGCAATTCCAACATTCACTACTATGTTTACTTTCATCTAGACAAGTTTCTATATAATACTTGTCGATTTATTATATTTGCATTTTCACAATGCAATCTATCATTCATCCGTCAACCGCAAGTTGACTCACACATTCACTATATGCCATTGTATCACATTGGCCTATTCAACTCTTTCATGTGCATAAGTCTCACATCTTATCATCATTCATATTTTCAATATATTAGCATGATTCAATTCATGTTTTATAATTCTTTCTAGCGCACTTCATATCATGTTTTATAATTCATGTTTTATAATTCAATTCATGTTTTATAATTCATGTTTTATAATTCTTTCTAGCGCACTTCATTTCCATTCAATAACATCACCCAATTGACACTTCGGAATGATACTTTACAAATAGACGTATAATATACCCGTTTTGACCCATTTCACAACAAACGACCTTTAATACTTCCATATTACACTAAACTTTCCAAAAACCTTTGACATAACATAAATAACCGTTTCCATAACCATTCAACCCGTTTACAACCCAAAATGGGTATATTCACGCTTATGCCAAACACCCCTTTAACTTTTACCTCAAACACTTAAAACACACTTTAGCATACCAAATGACCACCAATTCATTATACCAATCTTTACACACGTTTTGACACTTGTTTATCCATTACAAACCATTAAATGACTCACGGGGGTACAAACTTGACATTTGAGCTCGGTATCTACCTAAGCTCCTACTTACTTGCAATCCTTTAGCTTACTACCTTTCACATAACCAAACCTTAACCTTAATCCAAGCCATTGCATATCAAATGAACCTACAAAACATTGTAACATTAAACCGTAAGCACGAATGCTTAGTAAGTAAAACGATTACAACATGATATCATAATTCATTCACATATCATACATTATATCCATCAAACCATTACAACATTAACATTAACACATACCTTGGCCACTTAAGCCTCATGTTCTACATCATTAACATCTAAACATACTTTCACTTTCACATCCTTTCCAAGCTAGGCCATACTAACCTTATATCCATTTTCACATAAGCACATACATTCCAAATCCCTTTTTAACCTTAACATATAAACACATAACGCATAATATAATGAAATCATTACAATCTCATCTTATAACCGGTTTACTTACCTTAGCTTCCAAAGCTAAGTTTAACAAGAACATAAGCATTCTCTTCATCATCATCACCATCCTCCATCATCACCATTCTTCATCATCATCCTCTACTCTAAAATCAAAACCTATTAACATAGTACATCAAAAGCATGATCAAGGGTTTATATAACCCATCAAACATACTCATCATTCTTTCTAAATCATCATATGATCATACTTTGATCATATGATGAAATCCCACTTTACTCCTAAACCATAACCTTATCATAATCAAGATGGGGAGTACTTACTTGATTGATTGTTGCTAGAACTTAACCCCTAGCATAAGACCTTAATCTTCTCCATTCTTGGACCATCAAGATCTATCTCTTTCCCTCTCTTTTCTTATAACCGAACCACCAAGCACACACACTCCATTCTTCTCCAATTCTCTAGAATTCTCCACATCTAATTATTTACTTACACTACTTTGGCCATTTGGCACATTTAGTCCCCTAAGTCTCTTATCTTATACTTTGGCCACATTCCATAATATAACACCTTATAACACATTTAACATATTACAACTTTAGTCCCTTAAATCCATTTCCATTTTACATGATATCTTCTATAAGTATATAATATATACTTGACTATTAGATTGACTATCGGGTTTGACTAGCCAATCACGTAAGGTCTTTGAACTTATAAAAGTCGTAGTCAAACTTACTCAAATATCATTTATCCGCTTAGTCAAACACATTATTCTTAGTCAATTTCATCTAGGGTGGGGCCCATTTGTATCCGGATACGGGTCTAACAAATCACTGGGTCTGTTAAAACAAATTGTTGACTTTTTTTTTTTTTAATATGAGCCAATGCGCACATGCGCTTCTTTTTCACTGTCCATCTGGAATATGCTCGTTTATGGCTGCCGTGCGAAATGCAAGAATTTTATGAACAAATTGACACTAGAAAAGTGGGTGCATTCTGAAATTTTCTTAAAGTTTGCACCTTCCCTACTATGCTGTTCTGTTATATCATTTAGGGCGAAGCTTCGTTGCTGTTTACGGTTCCATGAATATTGTTGCTGTTTGGTGAGTCAAAAATTTCTATGAAAATGTGATTATATTCTATAAAAATCTTGACATGAATAGCATCTTGTTTCAAGGGGCTGATACTTTCCATATATCAATTGAGTAATGTTCTTCACGGATATGTTGATATGGTCTTCTTCCTTGCCTTTCTCTTTTTTTTGTTCATATAGGGCCTCCTAAGGCATTACCTATTTTGACAGTTAAGATATTACGAGTAACTTTTTTCAGTGTCATCTGTGCTGCTGATATGTGACATTTTACTGCTGCAAAAGATATTTTAGACATAGGAAATGAGATATATGGCTGTCATTGTTGTTGGTTGTGTTACCTTTTTGTCTCTGCAAACACCAATCTTACAAAGTTTTATTATGTGCTCCACACAAACACACCTGTCAATGGTTACCTAATTGTTTATAGGGATAATGGTATAAAAAACATCCAACTTGCCACTTTTTACTATTGTCTACATAAAACTCTTAATTTTCCTATTAAAACACTTATAACTCTTTTTAATCTTTCCTGTTGTTGGGGGTTGGTGAGGGTGGGGTATGAATTGAGTTAGGGTTTGGTGTGTTTTTATTTGTTTTGAATTCGTTGGTTGCAGGAAAAGTAATGTTGAAGTGGGCATGTGGTTTCAATTTCATTTGTTTATACATATCATGCCTAATACAAACATGATATTTATTATTTGAAAAGTAATAATTTTATTGTATGTATTTATGAGTCATATTGAATAATTAGTTATGAGTTATGACACATGGGTTATGTTTATGCAAGTTGTGTTTATGTGTTCGTTTTATGGGTTTTGTTGGTTTCAGATGGTTGGATTGATATGGCAAAAAAAAAAAAAAAAAAAAAAAGATATAAGATGAGGTTGTTGTAGAATAATGGTGTTATTGATGGCTTTATGAGTTTTGTTAGAGGAGATGGTTGGTAGATATGATGATGGATAAAAAGACTAAAATGCCCGTCAAACAAAAACACTTCATATATACTAATACCACGGCAGGGATTTAACAGTGCCAACAATAGGAAAGATTAGGAGCTAAAGTATTTTAATAGGAAAATAAGTTTTATGTACACAATAGTAAAAGTGGTGAATTGGATGTTTTTTTATACCATTATCCCTTGTTTATATTTGGTTGAATAGAAGTTTAGTGAAATTGGAGTAGCTTTACTTCTAGAAACATGGAAAGATCCCATTGTAAGGAAACATAGTGCTAATTCTTATGCTATTACTAGTATAAATTTTTCTATGCTACAATATATATAATTGTGACAATTTTCGGATATGCTTTTGATACCCAAAATCCTTCTTAATCCGACCCTGACTTCACTTTATGTTCAAAGTTATGTGAAATTGCCATACTTGTTCACGCCTACAACAATGTATGTTCTACTATGTAGTAAGTTATATATGGCGTATTCTTTTTGCTAATTGAAAGTGGGCTGACATATAATGTACTTGTTTACAGTGGAAGTTGGGAATAGCTGCTATAAATCTAACAACAAAAGGGGCTCACTGGTGAATGTGGGAAATTATGAATAGCTACTATTTCAGTTTTGAACGCATGCAGCAAGTGAAATCATTGTTGATTAGGAAATGTAACTACTACTATATGTGTCCTCTTGTTGCTGCACTTTTAGTCTCATTATGTAATCTAAACGTTTGGTCATTTCTTCTTAAACAACTTTATCTTCTGCCGCCATTCATTACGGGTCATATTTGACATATTTGAATGGTGTTTAGCTTTGCTATCTGACATAATGGAATGTAGTCGAAGATGGGTCATCAGGTCATGTCTAGTCATAACTGATTGTAATTGCACATCAGTCTTCTGAAGAAGCAATTAAAAGTTCGATTTTGGAACATAACATTGAACGATATAATTTATTTTATTTTTATTTTAAAGACAACTATCTTACAATATATAGATTATCAGTCTGAAACAATATGGTTGTGAAGTATTATCATACCACATGGGATATCATTTGGGCTCCATGCTCATTGGTAGTAATGTTTACGATCCCGCTTCGTACAATTAATGTTAAAATGACATTGTTTGGTGCAATTTTTATAAAAGATTAAAGACACGCTTGAAAGGGACATTTATGTTAGGTTGTAGACCATTGGTAATTTGGTATTATGTTCACTATTTGGTTACTCAACAATGTTATTGACTTTCCAAATAGTTACAGCATAAGATTACTTTACAAATGATGATTTTCCAAATAGTTACAGTATAAGGCTACTTTACAAATGATGTGACGCTATGGTGTGTAACTTTACACATTACACATAAATAGAAAAACTAAAAATAACATCGTCATTTAATGCATACAATACAACATTTAAGGGGCTTCATAAACTATAGCGTACCATTATTGACTAATGAAATATGCGTGCCTAGCTAACTATAAACTACACAATATTTTTGCTGTTTGTATTGTCTGCATATGCCTCTTCATGCTACGAAACAGTGTTTCTAGCTTGACAATAGGTCGATTACCATATGAGAATGCCTAGGTACATAGGACAGTCACTTAGGCTATACGCAGTCGAACATAATTAATCGGTCGGTCGCCAACTTTGCATCAAACCGACCGATATTTTGGTCGGTCGCCATGATTGTACAAGATCGGTCGCATGTGGTGGAAAATGAATATCGATCGGCCAACCGACCGAGTTTAAAACTTGCATCAAACCAATCAATACACATTTCCAATTAAATCAAACCGTTGCAATTTAAAAAAAAAAAAAAAAAAAAAAAAAAAAAAAAACAACTTTTTTCAACCTTATAAATACCCACCTCAAACACACATCTAAACACACAATTTCAAACACAATTCATATTAAACTTATCATCCACAAACAACTTCTCATCATGTCAAAGAAAAACACTCCCACATCAAAAGATCGACGATCCCGACTACCCCAAAATGACCCCAAATTTAATTTCTCGCCAGAAAACAACTTCCAACTAACCGGCATAACACCACCACAACAACGGGGTATTCGATTTCGTGCACCCTCTTTTGAATATTCATCACGACTACCCCAACCCAACCAAAATCATAACATGTTTTACCTTAATCGTCCATATGTTCCACCGTATCAAGAACCAAGTGGGTCGTCATATCGGCCTAACATGGATTTCATGCAATCTCCCTAACCGTATCAAGATTATTCCCCGATTCGGGATGTTAATCTTGATATGGATTTTGAGGATTTTATGGACAACCATGCGACGCAACAATATCTGACTCAAGATGCGTCGATGGGGCAAGGTTCGGGTCACGGTTCTTACCATGGTTCGTACCATGTTGAAGACGATGACGATGTCGAAGAGACATCACCCGTCAAACCAAGGACCGCTTCGCGACGTGCTACAAAGGCGAAGGCGAAGGACAAAGGGAAGAAGGCCGAACCGTCCCAAAAACAGGCATCATGGACAAAGGCGGAAGAGGTCGCTCTTTGTAAAGCTTGGGTTTTTGTGTCGGAAAATTCCCAGCGAGGAAACACTATTAACAGACACCGCTTTTGGGAGGAGGTGATATCGTATTTTCATAAAGAAACCGGTTCATCAACAAGAAGCTACGACTCTATCAACAGCAAATGGAAGAATCGAATTCGGAGTAGGGTTGGAAATTTTGCTGCTATCATGGATAATATCAAGCTTAACCATGGTAGTGGTGAGAATAATGTTGATGATAGTGAGAAAGCTTTGAGGGAATACCGTATGATTTACGGTCATGATTTCAACTTGGTGGAATGTTGGAAAATCTTGAGGCATCACGATGCTTGGAAGTCGGAGGGGGATGCTATCCGAACGAATAGTTGGAAGAAAACAAAGGGCCCTGCAACAACCTCGGGGTCAACACAAGGTCCCTTGAATTTTCAAGACGTCGATGATTCTGAAACTGAAGACGATACTAGAGAATCAGGACCAGAAGGTCGTGACACTGCTAGGAAGAAATCATCGTCCTCCTCTCGTGATCCACCACAATCGTTTGTAGCTTCGCTAACCAAGAACTTCTTCAGATCGAAGCCGTCAAAAGAGGGAAAAAATAAAGTCGTTGGAGATGAGTATCTGAAGATAAAACAAGAAGAGCTGGCCATGAAAAGAGAAAAAATAACACTTCAACGAAAACAGGTCGAACTCATGGAAAAATCAACCAAGAACCAAGAGTTGATCTTCTACTACTCCAAAATTGACCCAACTTTGCCCGAAAGTCACCAAAATCATCTTAGGCAGCTTAAGGCAGACATCAAAGACAAATACAATTTAGTTGATTAGTTTACCTTTTTTTTTTTTTTTTTTTTTTTTTTTTTTTTTTTTTTTTTTTTTTTAATTGAGTATTGTAATGTTTTTATTATTAATGAATTTTAAGTTTTTTTTTTTAAATGTTTGATTAAAAAAAAAAGTCGGTAATCGACTGTGGCACTTTGGTCGCTTATGGTCGCCGGAGAGAAAAAGCTGACGTGGCAGCCAGGTGACCCAGGTCGCTTGAGTCAACGACTGTGTCCAGCCTTATAGACTTCCAAAGTTTTTGCCCCTAGCTAAAAAAATATTGAGGTATACATGCAACTTCCCAGTAATATCATGCTCTTATTATTATTATATATTATTATTATTATTATTATTATTATTATTATTATTATTATTATTATTATTATTATTATTATTATTATAAACATCACTTCATTAGAAGAAAATAGGATTTACAGGAAATTAGAGGGGAGCCGAGATACTAACTAGGCCCCCACTCCTTTAGTTATTGCAAAGCTAATCCTATTAAAAATATGAGCAGCGGCTCGCAATCCGTGTCTTGAGTTATTGAGAACTTTCGAATCCGTTTCAGTAGGGTTGCTGCATCCTTCTCAAGTTCCCCAAAGGAAGAGAATGAGAAGGGAAGAAACCCATATCCAATGTCGGCACATTTGCTCTCATATTTGACACGCTTGCGCTGTGCTGCTTCAACCACCACTCGTCCTGGCACAAAATCGACCATACCCGATTGTGTCAAAGGAGACGACCCTGTCAAATCGACACAAACATCCTGCCCGCCGTCCCAAGAATAGAGCAATACATCAGCTGGGCGTAAGCTTTTGTCTCTTTCTCCACAAAGGCCAATGTCAACCTTTCTGCGAGCCGAGATCCCAGACCGAGAGCAAATATCAGCAAGAGTGTCACGCACCACGTTGTGCCGGTGCTTAATACCAATAATACCAGCACATGACACAACATGATCCCCGTAAATGTCTCCCGCAAATAACCTAGAACAAGCAGAGCACGACATATGGACTGAGAACAGGGGGACACCCAGGCGGTAGCATAAAACACACCGGTAAGTTCTAGCGTTCATAGTTTGCCCCAACCCAGATATGGGGGCCACCCTAAGCCATTCGGAGGTGTAGTCTTCTCGTTGCGATCTCCAAAGCGCCATCTGTCGAGTGGATAAGGCAAAAGTGGATTAAGCCGTTTTAGTAACACGTGTGAAATATATATCTGCCAATTTCTTCATAAGTTTGGGGCAGCGATCTCATTCGGGTTACTTAAGAGGTCGAACTCCATTTTCGCGTTAAAAGTACACAGAGCGTCATTAAAGGAAGATCCATGATTTACTATGCCAGACTGTTGGAGGAGCTTAGCCTGTAAGCTAGCAGATTAGAGTCTAGACGCAAGGAAAGCATAATTCAAGACATCACCTGCAGAATATACGCCAAGCCCCCCAAACTCAAACGGAAGCGTGGCCAATCTCCATTGCCAATCCCCAAACCCAGGTCCAGAAGCAGTGACAATACGTTCCATAGAGGAACGAAGCGCCGCATCAAACGAAGTCTGGGCACCCTCAAAGACCCGGGGAGAACATGTGCGCATAGAGAAGTATAACTTTGAAATACCGGCACAAGCACGAAGAAGGAGCAACTCACATTGAGGATCATTAAGCCTAGCAATGACATCCATAAGCTCGATGGTTTTAGCAACCCTTTTCATAGCAAGCCCACTACTAAACTCAAAGTCCATGCTAGCCGGCCCACCCAATAATTTAACACCGCATAAAGGGCGAGCAATATTAGGCGGAAAGACACCTGCGAGCCTGCTTCTGGGATCCTCGGTTGGCCAAAAAACCTCAGTTTTATCCACGTTAAGGTGCAAGCCATAACTAGGTCCATCTGACATAATAAGATACAAGACCTTCCCCACAACCAGAGTATCACCAATAATAGTGCCATCATCCAGGTACCACGCTTGGAGGGCAAGATCAAAAGAGTCTCTAATTTTGCGAACCAGTGGGTGTAGCACTAAGGCAAAAAGAAGTGGTCCGAGTGGGTCGCCTTGTTGCACCCCTTGGTGTGACCATAAGATGTGTTCCCCATAATAAAGTCTAGCTGGGCTGGAGTAGCAGAATTCCACCCAACGTGAAATAGCAGGGCAACGAAGGCGAACCTCCTGTAGCATAACCTCCCGATCCACCAAATTAAAGGCGTTTTTGAAATCCACAAGCAACATCGAAAGACCCACCTTATCCCCACATTCTTCAAGGAACCGATTCACAGCGTGAAGAATAGCCTCCCTTCATCCAGACACCCCAACGCCGAACTGTAGATCGTTCAAATAACCATCTAAGGAATGACCAATCAAGGAAGCACCAATCTTGGATACTAAGCGTCTCCAAATGGTCCCCACAGCAATGGGACAGATACCACCTCCCGGCTTAATCAGCGGTGTGAGGGGAGCACTAGCAATGTATTCACCCAACGCCCTGGGGCATTGGCCACCGAGAAACAGATTCACTACTTGGGTGATAGAGGCAATTAATTCATCCGAAACAGCCACATCAGCACCACTCAAACAGTCCAAAAGGTGTTGGGCACGCAAGCCATCTCGACCGCAAGAGGTACCACGGGGGAAACTCCTAATCATATCAAGAACCACAGCAGGAGATGCAATGAGGTTATGATGATCAAGCGGTGTATCAGGACGAGCAGGAGCAGACTTGAAAGGATGTTTAGCTTTTAAATCCTCGAGAGTAGTATCATTATAAGGAGCAACACCTGAAGAAGAAAGAACTCTGACAGCCGCAAGAGGTTATTATTATTATTATTATTATTATTATTATTATTATTATTATTATTATTATTATTATTATTATTATTATTATTATTATTATTATTATTATTATTATTTATTATTATTATTATTATTATTATTATTATTATTATTATTATTATTATTATTATTATTATTATTATTATTATTATTAGAGTAAACTTCAAAATACATCCCTGTTGTTTACCCCGTTTCGCACTATATCACTCTCGCAAAAGTTTCAACAGATACATCCCTCCATTAGTAAAAGTTAATCTATATACATCCCTCGGTTAAAATAAGGACAAACGGTGCAAATTATTTCTCCGTTATCTCCTAACGATATAGAAAATATTTACACCGTTAGTCCCCTGGGTTAACGGTATTTGCACCGTTAGTCATTTTTTTAAATAAATTATGTTTTCATTCGTTTTTTTACGTTTTCATCCGTTTCTTACGTTTTCCTCCGTTTTTGTCAGTTTTTAAACTTTTTCGTCCGTTTTTTTACGTTTTCATCCGTTTTTAAACTTCTTCATCCGTTTTTTACGTTTTCGTTCATTTTTTACGTTTTCGTCCTTTTTTTTTACGTTTTTGTCCGTTTTTAAACGTTTTCGTCCGTTTTTTTTACGTTTTCGTCAGTTTTTTTATGCAAAAGTAAATATTTAGCTAGTAAAATAGGTTTGGAAAATTATCGGGTGTTGCAGCACCTACATCATATTTTGAAATCCGTCCCTGATTTCAGTTAGTGTTACTAGTTGTGGTTGAGAAAGGTGAGGGTACTTGGGCTTGAACTCGTCTTCACGCTCCCAAGTGAACTCGGGTCCTCTCTTGGAATTCCAACGAACTTTCACGATAGGGATACGACTCTGCTTCAGCTGTTTGACTTCACGATCCATAATTTCGATGGGTTCCTCAATAAAGTTCAATTGCTCATCAATCTGAATTTCTTCAAGTGGAATCACGAGTGGCTCGTCCAACAAGCATTTCTTCAGGTTGGAAACATGAAACGTAGGGTGTACTCTACTGAGCTCTGGTGGTAATTCAATTCTATAGGCTATGGGACCAACCCTGTTCAAAATCTTGAATGGTCCAATGTACCTAGGGTTCAGCTTTCCTCGCTTACCAAACCGTATCACGCCCTTCCATGGCGAGACTTTCAGCATAACCCTGTCTCCGACTTGAAACTCCAGTGATTTATGCCTCACATATGTGTAACTCTTCTTTCGGTCTCTTGCGACTTGCAATCGGTTCCTAATTTGCACGATCTTCTCGGTCGTCTCACGAACAATATCCGGTCCAGTGAGCTGGGCTTCTCCCACTTTGGCCCAACAAATAGGTGATCGGCACTTTCGACCATACAGTGCTTCAAACGGTGCAGCCTTAATGCTCGCATGGTAACTGTTGTTGTAAGAAAACTCAATCAAAGGCAAATGGGTATCCCACCCATTTCCAAAGTCAATCACACAAGCTCGGAGCATATCTTCTAAGGTCTGTATGGTCCTCTCACTCTGACCATCGGTCTGTAGGTGGTATGCGATACTCATGTCGAGGTTTGTACCAAAGGCATCCTGAAGTGATCGCCAAAAGTTAGAAGTGAATCTGCTGTCTCGGTCAGAGATGATGGATATTGGTGCACCGTGCCTCGAGACTACTTCCTTAACGTAAAGTTTAGTCAGCTTGTCCATACTGTAGTTCTCTTTGATAGGTAGAAAATGTGCAGATTTGGTTAGTCGGTCGACTATAACCCAAATGGCGTCGAAACCGGTTGAAGTTCTTGGAAGTTTAGTGATGAAATCCATGGTAATCCGTTCCCATTTCCATACAGGAATCTCATGTTGTTGTAGAAGACCAGACGGTTTCTGATGCTCGGCCTTAACTTTAGAGCACGTAAGACACTTGCGGACATAATCGGCAATGTCAGCATTCATGTTCGGCCACCAATATAACTTCTTGAGATTGTGGTACATCTTGTTAGATCCTGGATGGACGGAGTACTTTGACTTATGAGACTCATGCATGATTAAGTCTCGCAGTCCTCTAAAACGTGGTATCCAACTCCTTCCTCCAAAACATAAAATTCCGTCTGAACATTTCACGAACTTCTTCTGTATCATACCGTATAGGTTCTCACTCTTGAGATCTTCTTGTTTCACCGCTTCTTCTTGCGCGTTGAGAATCTGAGCGAGAAGGTTTAAATTGATGGTTAAAACCAAAGCTCGAACTCGTAGCGGCTTCAACCATTCCTTACGGATCAAGGCGTCAGCCACAACGTTCGCTTTTCCCGGGTGGTATCAGATCTCACAATCATAGTCACTCAACAGCTCTAGCCATCGACGTTGCCTCATATTCTACTCCTTTTGATCCAAAATATGTTGGAGAATCTTATGATCGGTAAAGACAATACACTTCGTACTGTATTGATAGTGCCTCCAAATCTTAAGTGCAAAAGCCACCGCTCCTAACTCCAAATCGTGCGTGGTATAGTTCTCCTCATGAGTCTTAAGTTGTCGAGAAGCATATGCCATGACCTTCCCCCGTTGCATCAAAACTGCTCCTAGTCCTTGATGTGATGCATCGCAATATACTACGAAATCTTCAGCCCCATCTGGTAATGCTAGAATCGGTGCACTACAAAGTTTCCGCTTCAGGGTTTGGAATGCTTCTTCTTCGCCCTCTCCCCATTCATACTTCTTGTCCTTGTGGGTTAACTTGGTTAACGGTTTAGCTATCTTGAAGAATCCTTCGATGAATCTCCTATAGTATCCAGCCAATCCTAGAAATTGATGAATTTCTGTAGAGTTAGCGGGTGCTGGCCAGTTCTCAATAGCTTCGATCTTTGCGGGATCTACGTGTAACCCTTTGCTATCAATCACGTGCCCAAGGAATTGTACCATGCGAATCCAAAATTCACACTTAGAGAATTTCGCGTACAATTTCTATTCCTTGAGTAGTTTTAGAATTATCGTCAGATGCTGCTTGTGTTCTTCTTCACTCTTGGAGTAAATCAAAATATCATCGATGAAGACTATGACAAACTTGTCCAAATATGGTTTACACACTCGATTCATGAGATCCATGAATACAGCAGATGCGTTTGTCAAACCAAATGACATTACTCGAAATTCATAGTGGCCATATCGAGTTCTGAACGCTGTTTTGGGAATATCCTCTTCCCGGACTCTGAGTTGGTGGTAACCCGATCGTAATTCTATCTTGGAGTAGTAACCGGATCCTTGTAACTGGTCGAATAAGTCATCGATTCTTGGTAACGGGTATCGATTCTTCACTGTTAGCTTGTTCAGTTCGCGATAATCAATGCACATCCTGAATGATCCATCTTTCTTCTTCACGAACAAGACTGGTGCTCCCCAAGGCGAGGAACTTCGTCGAATAAACCCTTTATCCAACAACTCCTGCAGTTGATTAGACAGTTCTTGCATCTCTGTCAGCGCTAGTCGATCAGGTGTACGTGCCACGGGTGCAGCTCCCGACACTAAGTTGATTTGGAATTCCACTTTTTGAACCGGTGGAAGCCCAGGTAAGTCTTCGGGAAACACTTCGGGAAAATCACACACGATTGGAACATCCTCAAGTCGCTTCTCTCCCGACTTCTTCTTAGCCACATGTGCTAGAAATGCCTGACATCCCTTCTCGATGTATTTCAGAGTCTTAAGTCAAGATATGATGTTCAAACGAGTTCCACTACGGTTACCTCGGATGACCAAAGTTTCACCGTTGAGAGGAATATGAACAACTTGTTCACCACAAACAATATTCGCCTAATGTTTGGACAGCCAATCCATACCAACCACTACGTCGAAGCTTCTGAGTTCAATAGGCATGAGGTCGATACTAAATGGGTGATCTAGGAGGTTTAGGGTACAGTCTCAGATTACGGTGCAAGTGTCAACTAAGTTGCCATTAGCTAGCTCGATGCTATAACTAGTTGTTAGTCCTCTTTACAGAGTTAGAGTTAATTATAGAGTTAATCTAACTATGCACCATGCTTAAGTAATGTTATGATATTCTTTGATGGTTATGAGAAAAACGTAAAAGTAAATAGACACGATATTTTTCAACGTTTAATTCTTACTAGAAATTAATCAAAAAATTATACCCAAGTGTTTGCGGAATAACACTTGGGATTGAATGACAAGCATGGTATGACTCCTCACTAAACTTAAGCTAAGCTTAAGTAACAACCACACTAAACCTACTGAGCTATCGCAGGGACAAGGTTGCTATTTGGAGGAGTAAAAGTAGTTTGTGAATGTCTAAGAATTAAGTGCACAAACTTGTCAACTCTTTTACTCCACCTTATGTTTCCTATTTATACACAAGTAGAATACAACCATTGTGATAAATACAAAAGGTAACCTAAGCTAGTTAGAACAAAATACTTACGTATTTTGTCTCTGTTACAATAGGCTATTTTAGGTATAGGACAAGGTTACTTTCTGAGGAACAGTGATGACACTATTCTGATAATAGGCCGTTCAGGGAAACTTTGACTTTGCTTGATAAAGACTTCGTCTTATTTGTTCAAACGTTTCCCGCCTTGTCCCGCCCATTCTTCAGTCTTCAGGTCTTCAGTCTTCTATCTTCAGTCTTTAGTTGTTGAGGAGTCTTGGGGTTCAGTGAGTTATTGTCATCACTCACTGAACCCATCATCTTCTTCTTTGGCTTAGGTGCCACTCACTGAGTCCCGCCTCACTGAATGGAGAGGCTTTCTTCTTAGACTCATCCTAAGCATCTTGAAGGTGACTCACTGAGCAACTGTTCATTCAGTGACTTGAATATTGTTTAAGGTTTTCTAACACTTAGGTTATTTTCTATTCAAATCCTTGTTTAAGGAAGCTTGGGTACTGAATGGACCCAACAGTATCCCCCTATTTGGATATAAATATAGCCTAAGTGTTTTGATCAGTGTAAGTGAGAAAATGGACTTCTTCTTACACTGAAGATACTATAAATGCAATTTAAGGAACACTGATTTAAAAAACATGGGCCATCATTTTATTCATCAGTTACATTAGTCCTATCATCTAGTACAAAATGCTCAGGGTTAAGTACTTAGACTTCCTTAATTCCCATGAGCTCAAGTTTCATCTTCTTTGACAACAAAACTTCCTTGTCAGGCCTCTCACTCATCATCTTGTCCATCAGTCTAGTGAACTCATCATTTTCAGGGCTCTTGTAGTGAAGTGCCATTACTTTGTAGGCAAGCAGTGTTGTGGTCTCCACCAGATGAATATCACTTACTCTCTGAAAGGCTTGCTGACCGAATTCATCAACAAAGAAGATTCTAAACTCAGGGTGCTTGATCACTTTGTTGTTGACAAACTTGACACCTTCAAGGGGAATCCTGTTGCAGTGTAGTGCAACAATAAACTTTTCAGGCTCTAGCTCGATTGCCTTTCTCTTCTTCCCTGTGCTTTTAGTTGGCTCAGGGATTGTGAGACCCTGAGATGCAAGTGCCTTTTGGTGATCAATTCCAAGATTTTTGGCTACCCTTTCCAGTTCTTCATATTTCTTTGTGAGAGCTTCCAAAAGGTTAGGGATGCACTTGTTGCTCTTCTTGCTCAAAATGGGTCCCATCATGTCCCATTCTTTGATGCCAAACTCAGAGAACTTGAATGGGGCATTCTTCTCATATACCCTTTCACCTCTTTTGACAGTGATAGCAAGAGGGTTGGTGTTAGCATGAATGATCATGTCAGTGATTTGACCTTCACCCTTTGTCTTGGTCATGGTCCAGACATACCTCTCATAGTTCCTTCTTTTCTTCTCGCTGTTCAGTTTGATCTTTTCATTGTGTTTCTTAATCATCTCAACTTGAAGTTGTAGAAACTGTTCCCCCCCTGATATGTTGATTAGTCTCCTTGATCACCTCTTTTGAAACCTCTACAATGACATGCTTACTAAGTAACTCAGCTTTAATCCTGTCTTCCTGTTCCATCATAGCAGCCACTTCATCGTGAGTCCCTCTGAAGATCTTCCCATTATGCAATTCAAGTTCGATAAGCACTGGTGTATCAGGATCTTGTTGAACTTCCTTTTGGGCTGGCACAAGCCTGGGAGGTGAGTTTCCTGATTCCTTGATCCCCTTCCCTTTGTCAATGGGCTGAGGTGTTGTGGAGGAGGGATCAAGAACATTAATGGTAATTGTTGTGGCTTCAGTGATGATTGGAGTTGGAGAGCTTTCCGTGAGATGAGAGATTGGTGAAATCGCCATAGCATTTGTGGTTCCATATGCTGCTGTTTGTTCAGCTATGTAGCTTTGGATAGGTACAACATCAATAATCACTTTTTTAGGATGAGCTTGGTTTTAAGGAGTCTGGTCATCTTTTCGTGTACTCTTGTGTGGATCCAACTGTTGGAAAAGTTGTTGTACAGGTGTTGGCTTAGTTGGAATAATTTTATCCCCCTCAACAGATGCTCGAGCTTTAGTGAAGGCATCTGTTGACTGAGGAGCGGACTGTATATGACCAGACTGAAGAATCTTCAAGATATTAGAAACCATGCCCTTGATCGCTGAGGTTTCTGTCTTCAGGGTAGAGATATCAGTGCTCATGGTGCTATGATTCTGAGAGAGTTGGGTGATCCTGGCTGTATAACAGCTGACAAGCTCATTGTGCTTTTTGGTGAGTTGTTCATATCCTGAGGAGATGGAGGTGAGCTTGTGTTGGGAATTATCACAAGACAAGAGAAGACTTAATGGAAGACCAGAATTAAGTCTGGTGGGCTACGTAATTAAGTCTGTTAGTATTATTAGTTAAGTCTTGTCAAAGTTAAGTCTGGTAGAGTAAATGTAAAGTTAAGTCTGTTTGACTTTAGTCATTAAGTCTGGTCATGATATTATAGAAGTCGGTTAGCTATAAGTTAGGAAAGGATACGAACTTATCTTTGGAGAAGATACGTATATCCTTCAGCAAGTTTTGTATCTAGGGTTTCCTTGGTGTATAAAAGGAACCTTAACACATTAGTTTAGAGATAACAACGAAGATTGTAATTCATAAAGCAATTAGTAATAATACAAAGTTAGTTATTGTTTTATTGTGTTCTTCATAGTTGATTGTTTAGATTCCGCATAAACATTCAATTCGTGTTAGAGTCTCACTTAGATTGATTTGATTTATTCAAGTCGTCTACTAAGTTG
The DNA here is from genome assembly GCA_021014915.2 of Artemisia tridentata subsp. tridentata. Lineage (NCBI taxonomy): Eukaryota > Viridiplantae > Streptophyta > Magnoliopsida > Asterales > Asteraceae > Artemisia > Artemisia tridentata. The sequence goes on along the minus strand of CP139506.1, from coordinate 347,652,662 downwards.
TTAAGGCTACTTAGAGATCCATAATTCGTGTGGACCAACAAGTGGTATCAGAGCCTTAAAGAGACTCTGAGTTTGAAGAAACACAACAACCAAATCCTAAATTCACTCACCTAAACCCTGCAACATGTCTGGCTTAGAAAATCCCAGTAAGAATGATGGTTTCTCAGTTCACAACAGTGATGATGAAAAATCAGTCCATGATGAAGAAAAACCTGAAACAAGTACATCTAAACAACCACAACCCATCTCTGCAACAACAACCATATCCAACATAAAACTCCCAATCCTAAAAAGAGAAGAATATGACATCTGGGCTATGGAGATGGAACATTATCTGGAGTATATTGACAGCGAAGTCTGGAAGGTCATACAGAATGGAAATTCGAAGAAAAGGATTTCACAAGGTACAGATGGAGTAATAAGGATATTACCACCAGTATCTGCTGAAGAGATACGGGCTGTTGAAAAGGAGAAGAAGGCCAAGACTATGCTGCTAATGGCAATTCCCAAAGAACATCTGAGAAGGTTTCATGGCATGAAGGATGCCAAGGAAATCTGGGAGGCTATCAAGAAAAGATTTGGAGGGAATGCTAACTCCAAGAAGATGAAGAAGGCTGTTCTTAAACATGAATTTAAAGCTTTTACTGTATCCAGTTCAGAAGGGTTGGAAAAAGCTTATAATAGGTTTCAACATCTTCTATCACAATTGGAGGTTCATGGTGCAGCTGTTTCAGAAGAAGATGCAAACCAGAAGTTTCTTAGAGCATTACCAAAAGAATGGTCAAGTGTGACATTGACCATGAGGATGAATGGTGAAATTGACACCATGACTACTGATGACCTGTACAACAACCTCAAGGTATTTGAACAGGAAATCCAAGGAAAAGCATCTTCAAGTTCTACAAATGTTGCTTTTGTTTCTCAAGGCAAGAGCAGCACTAACAAGGTTAAGTCTAGCAGCGTTAATTCTGGTGGTTATGGAACTTCTCCTAGCAGCATGAGAAAAGAGAGAGAATGTTCCAGCAGGCTTTGCTGATGAAGTAATTCACTCACTTCTTGCTCAGGAACCAGAAGATCAAGATTTCATCAGTGAGGATTTTGAGCAGATCAATGATGTTGAAGTTGAAGAAATGGATATCAAATGGCAAATTGCCATGATTGCTTTCAGGGTTAAGAAGTTTTACAAGCAGACTGGGAGGAACATTAAGCTTGATGGGAAGTCACCAGTGGGATACAATAGAAGGACTATTGAGTGCTACAATTGTCACAAGCATGGGCACTTTGCTAGAGATTGCAAGGAACCAGCAACAACTGATAGGTACAGAAAGAAGGATTCTGACTCTAAAGATAAAGACAAGCTGGAGAAGAATCAGATGAGCTTGATGACATTGGAAGCTGGAGCAGTGAATTGGGATGAACACACACCTGAGGATGAAGAGCCAAACCATGCACTTATGGCTATTGGGCCAGTAATGAGGTATCTTTGTGCTCAAAATTATGCATTGATTCATATAATCATCTTAAAGCTTTGTGTGATGAGCAGTTAACACAAATAGGTGATCAGGAAGCAAAAATTCTTGCTTATACTAAAGCTGTTAAAACTTTAGAAGCACAAATAGATAACTATCAAAACAAACAAGCTTCCTTAAACGAAAAACTCACCTTTCAAGCTAATGAGATATATGAAAAAGATGAAAAACTTAAGAGATATAGGAAAGCAGACTTAAAAGCTGTTAAGGAAAGAGATGAATTGCAAAAGAAATTAGATAAATGGACTCATTCTGCTAAGTGTCAGGATAAGATAATAGCATCTAGTATGAGCTCTACAAGTAAGATTGGCTTAGGTTATGGAATACAGTCAGATAGTGAAGTTCTAAGCTATGAGGAAGCGATGGACAGATCTGTGTTCAAATGTAGAAAAGAGGATTCTATTGGTAAACCAGTGTACAATAGGTTTGTTAAATCTGATGACTTTAAAGGGGTGCCACCTCCATTAAGTGAAGATTACACTCCTTTACAAAAGAAAGACCTAGATGACTCCTTGTTTGTATATGGTAAAAAGGATCCTATCTATCCTGAGACAGGCAACTCAGATGACAAATCTAGTGAATACTCCACTTGTCAAACCAATGACAGTGAAGGATCTACTAGAGATGTCTCTAAGCAGTCTGATTCAGAATCAGAGAGTGCACCTAAAAATGTTTCTGAGTCAAAATCAGTCAAAAATAGTGAACCCAAACCTCATACAGATAAACCTAGTTGTGATACTCACATAAAATCTCCTAGGAAGTCTGTCAGAAATCATGAGTCACCAAAACCAGATAGGATAAGGAGAGAGTATAATAGAAACCACAGTTTTGGTCCTAAAAGATGCTTTGTGTGTGGTAGTCTAAGTCATTTGATTAGGGACTGTGATTTTCATGAGGTTAGGATGAAAAGAGAGGCTGAACTAAGAAAGAATAAGAATGTTAATGCTGGCCACATAAATGATAAACCAGTTTGGAATAATGCTAATAGGATTAATCATGCTAATAAGTTTGTGACTAGACCAACACCATTTAATTCTGGCGTGCCTAATGTTAATTCTGGTTGGTCATCTGTTAGTTCTGGTAGACCAAATTTTAGTTCTGGTAGACCAAATGTTAATACTGGTAGACCAAATTTTAATTCTGGTAGACCAAATGTTAGTTCTGTTGGTCAAAATGTTAATTATGTGAGGCCAAGTGTTAATTCTGGGTGTTTTAATCATTCTGGACCCAGACAACCAGTAAATAGACCACAGGTGAATTCATATAATCAGAGAAACAATTTTTATAAACCTCATTCACCTGTGAGAAGTTCTTTTGGTAGCTTACATTTAAGGGGAGGATAATGTATAGTTTGTATATTAATTTTTTTTAAGTAGCTTTAAGTTTTAAATCTGGTAGTTAAATTTCTTTGAATTTTCTTGTAAATTTGTTTGTTTCTATGTTTTTCTTGGTGTTGAGACTAACATTTGCAGAAAGAATGTGGATTGGTGATGATGTGAAGCCTTGCTAACGATCTCAGTAAGTGTTTGTGTGCAAACTTGGTTAAGTCTGGTGAGTCAATGATTAAATCTTGTTGACCAATTTTAAGTCTGGTAGTGTTAAATGTAATTAACTTATTACCGTTAGGTCTGGCCAGTCAATAAAGATTTTTTTATCTTATTCAAAATTTGACCGTTGATATTTTTGATAAAAGAGGTATATATGGATAAGATTTAATTCATTTTTCATCTTTATCCATTATTTACTTCTCATTTTTAAAATCTTTATACACGGCCAAGATTTACTCTGTTTTTCTACTACCAGTAAAAACCCTAATTTAAATTCTCAACCAGCACTTAGTCATTCTCTCATCTATGGCTTCACTAAAGTTTGTTGACAAGCATAATCAAGTCGGTTTCTTGAAGAAACCACACCAAAGTGACGGCTTTGCGCAAATAGTAGATTTCTTGAAAGGTTCTAATCTTCGGTACGCGTTAACTCATAACCCTACTATTTATGCATCTCTTGTTAGGCAATTTTGGGGGTCTGTGACCTATGAAACCCTTGCTGATGGTACACCACAGTTAAGGGCAACCATTGACACTCATGACTTTACCATTACTGAAGCCTCCATTAGGAGTAGTCTCCAATTGGGTGATGCTTCAGGGGAATACATCTTGCCTAATGATGATCTTTTTGAGGGTATGAATACTATAGGATATCCCACTGATGGTACATTTACTTTTTGGAAAAGCCATTTTACACCACAGTGGAGATTTTTAATACATCATTTGCTCCATTGCCTAAGTCCCAAGAGTGGAGGATGGGATCAGTTTGGAAGCAACATTGCTTCTTGCATTGGTCTGTCTTGCACTTGGAAGGAAATTTAATTTTTCAAAAATGATTTTTGATGGCATGGTTGCAAATGTCAAAAATGCAAAACATAAGTTCTTAATGTACCCAAGATTTTTGCAAATGATTTTAAATTTTGAACCTGAAGATAAAATGCAGATATACATAAGTGTGGCCTTTACAACCAAAATTTTTGCAAATATGAAAAGAGGTTTTGATGGGGCCCATTGGCCTTTATTGCCTGCTATGCTTGTTGGTGTTACTAACATTGCAGGTACATCTGAGGCTGCACAAGAGCCAACTACTGAAGAGCAAGCACAGGAACAACCTAAGTCACCCACACCACAACCAAGTCCATCACCATCTCCAACCAGGGTAGCTACACCTACACCATCTCCTACACCCTCACCACAACAAACCCAGGTTCCAAGTCCCCTTCAGGAGGAGGAATCTACCCTATCTCAAAGGGTGTCAGCATTGGAAAAGTCCAATCAAGCTTTGAGCAATGCTGTCATCACCTTGGTAAAGAAGGTCAAGAAATTGGAGAAGCTTTTGAAGGACAAAGGGGTTCAATTTAGTGCTGAAGAAGGGGATGAAAATTCTTCCAAACAGGGGAGGAGTTTTGGTGAAGAACAAAGTTTTAAGACACCTTCTCAAGTCAAATCTGCTGGTACTAAGGATGTAAGCCCAGAAACCATGGAAGTAGCAGAGACCTTAGCTCAATTCTTCAGCAAGATTAAACTAAAAAGGAAGAAGCTAAAAAGAAAGTTAAGGATTGAAGAAAGTGAAGATGAAGGAGTTAATTCTGGTAATGAGAAAGATAAATTTGGTGTTAATACTGGTGCTAATACTGGTGCTTATGATGGTGATAATACTAGTGATAATACTAGTGCTAATGCTGGTAATGATATTAATTCTGGTGATAAAGAAAAGTCTGGTGAGGTTGATAAGTCTGTTCAAGAAGAATCTGTTGGTGCAAAAAGAAAAGTAAAGGAGATTCTCATTGAATCTCCTAAGCCAAAGAAATCCAAAAGTCAACAAAGGGAAGAACAAGCAACCTTGGCTACTATTGCAAGGCTACAAGAAGAAGATCAAGCTGAAGCTGCTAGGGTAGAAGAACAGAATAGACAAGATGAGCTGTATGCAAGGAGATTAGCAGAAGAATCTGATGATCCAGTTATGTCCTTGATTGAAGGAGATGATGAGTTAAAAGCAAAGTTTGAGGAGATTAAGTCTATTCCTGGTTTGACTACAAATGAGAAAGCAGCAGAACTAGCTAATTTCATGAATGCTAGAAGAGCAAATGAAGCTTTGGGGGATTTCTTGTCTAAGTTTAGAGAAGCTCAAAAGCAGAAAACAAAAACCAAAGTTTCAAAGAAGATGACCAGGGCTGAACAAATGAACTACATGAAGATTTATTTGAAGCACACAATGTACTCAGACTACAAAAGGATGCAAGGAAGACCATATGAAGACATTTTGGGAATGTTTCAAAGAGCTTATGAGAGAGATCATGGGTACAAGCCCATTGATTATGAAGATACTCTTCCTTTCAAAAGGCAAAAGACATAGTCTGAGCAAATGAAAGAAGCTGAAAAGGAGATTGAGAAAGAACCAGAGGTTGAAATGGCTTCAACTGAAGTTCAGAAAGAAGAAGAGGTGAAAAAGCCTATCATTGCATTTACAAGAAGGAAAAGTGTGGCAAGGAAAGGTAAGTATAAGAAGGTATTACAAGAGGAGGAATCAGAGGAAGAACCTTCATCTGAAGGGGTTACTATGGGAACAATTGAAAGCACAAAGGAACCAGCTAAGATAGTAAAGTATCATGTAATCAAGACTGGGAAAAGAGCTGCATATCAAATAATAAGGGAGGATAATTATGATATTGTGTATACTAATTTCCCAGGGATCTTAAATGATGTGAGTAGAGAAGATCTCCAAGAGCTCTATAAGTTGGTGAACATCAAACATGGAGATAATCCACCTGAAGAAGAATTTGAGAGAGTATTTTGGGGAGATTTGAAAGTGATGTTTGAGCCTCCAGCTGAGTCAGATGTAGTGTGGAAACTACCTGAGGAGCAAAGAATTGTTAGTTGGAGATATTTTCACAACTGTAAAGTACATTGTTTGTCTTTACAGAATGCTGATGTTTATATGCTTGCAGAAGTGGAGTATCCTTTATCATCTAGTGTCTGCAAGGCAATGCTGGAAAATAAATTGTTTGCTGATGAGAAAGATGAAAGATATGAATTGCTATTGGATCTGATTAAGGAAAAGTCTTTAAAGGAAACATATTGGGATGCTTAAGTATGTTTGAAAGAATTTTCATAAGTTGATAAGTAGGATTATTGGAATTTCCTACTTGGTGAAGGTGCATAGCACTAACACAACAAAAGGTCATCAGTCCACCTTGTCTAATCCACACAAGGACTGGCTAATCCTGAGCAAACGGCTACAGGTAAAGATATTCCAAATCCGTTAATGGTTGGTAATTTACCAAAAATTGTATGGTATTCAACTCACCATATCTGAGATAGTGAAGAGTTGGCTAGCCCACAAGATTATGGCTTGTGGTAAAGGCTGTGGAAAACCATAAATGGTAATCAATTCACCAAGATGAGGTACATTCCATCAAAAGAATTGACTAGTCCAAAAGCAAACGGCTTTTGGTAAAGACAAAACAAATCCGTTGATAGTTGATGATTTACTAAAAATCATGTGGTTATCAATGTACCATGGTCTAACACACCAAACATTGGCTACTCCAGTAGTGATGGCTATTGGTAAAGAGACATCAAATCCATTAATTTTCAATGATTCACCTCTCACAGGAGTTAACACACCTGGAAGTGATGAGAATAGTATGAAACTTAAAAGTATTGATGTACAAGTAGTCATTGTTGCTGTGAAGATCAAGTGGATTGCATATCAGATGGTTGATGTGAAGATTAAGTTCAGATTTGCTGCAAAGATCAGATCAGATGATGGAAAGATTATCAAGGTTAAAGTTGCTGAACAAGTTTAAAGTTTTAAAGTTCAAGATAATTCCAAGAGTTGAAGATTAAATCCTCAGAAGCTTATTCAGAAGGAACTTGAAGTTCATGAAGCATGAAGATCAAGTTAGGGGAGGATTGTTGGGAATTATCACAAGACAAGAGAAGACTTAATGGAAGACCAGAATTAAGTCTGGTGGACTACAGAATTAAGTCTGCTAGTTTATTGTTAAGTCTGGTAGAGTAAATGTAAAGTTAAGTCTATTTGACTTTAGTCATTAAGTCTGGTCATGATATTATAGAAGTCGGTTAGCTATAAGTTAGGAAAGGATACGAACTTATCTTTGGAGAAGATACGTATATCCTTCAGCAAGTTTTGTATCTAGGGTTTCCTTGGTGTATAAAAGGAACCCTAACACATTAGTTTAGAGATAACGACGAAGATTGTAATTCATAAAGCAATTAGTAATAATACGAAGTTAGTTATTGTTTTATTGTGTTCTTCATAGTTGATTGTTTAGATTCCGCATAAACATTCAATTCGTGTTAGAGTCTCACTTAGATTGATTTGATTTATTCAAGTCGTCTACTAAGTTGTTAAGGCTACTTAGAGATCCATAATTCGTGTGGACCAACAGCTTGAGCTCTTGATCACTGAGTGTCTTGGCAACAGCTTCTTGATGAGTCTTGAGAGCTGGGAAATTAACCTCCTTGAATAATGTGGGGAGGCTACTAAGTGCAACAGAGGTAGTCTTGTGAGAATCCATGAACTCAGTAAGCTTGGTGATCAGAATTGGATCATCCTTAAACTCAGCTTGAATGTTTGTAAGAGTCTAAAGGATGGAGGCAAAATGAGTTCCCTGATCAGTACTCAGCTTCTCAATTGAGGTCTTCAAGTCACTGACATGTTTATCATTGGAGGTGGTGACTTGTTTGAGATGACCTTGAGACTCTTCAACAGTAGCTCTGAAGTCAGCATAAGAAGTAGCTGCTTCAGTGTGTTGTTCCCACTGTTCCTTGATGATTTCGTTGAAGAGGGCAGTGTTAGACTTTCTGAGGACTTTGACCAACTGCCTTTCAGTGAGAGGAAACACATCATCATATTTCTACAAGTAGTCAGGAATGGCGGCAGCAGAGTCAGAGGAGCCTGATGATTGATGTTGATGAGATGATGATGATGATGATGATGATGATGATGATGAGGAGGAGTTGTGTTGTTGTTGTTGTTGGGGTTCTTGTTCTTCAAGAGGAGGAGATGAAGTTGGTTGCTCAATGTGCTGAGGAGAGTTGTGAGTGAGAGGTTGGTCATCAGTTTCTATGTCGTACCCAGCAGCCAGAACTTCATCATCCTCAAATTCTACCACCTCCTCTTCTAAATCTTCATCTATGAGGCTTTGTAAGTAAGCAAGAGTGGGAACCTTCGCAGTATCCGGCTCCCCCTCAGAAGAGGGTTTGCCTTCGTTGTGGTCAGGTCCTGACCCCTCCAGGAGAAGAGAGTGGGTTTTCTCTGCCTGGTCCGCGGAGTCAGTTCCTGAGGAGAAGAACTCAGTAACCAGTGATTGTTTAAGGGGCCCCGTTCCATCAGGGTTGTTCTGCCCTTCTGAAGATATAGGCCCCAAGTTTACTCCCTCAGGCAAAGGCTGTGTTGTGCGAGTGCCCTCATCAGGATGTGAGTGGGTATGGTCCCCCTTTCCAACAGGGTAGTGCTGCCCTGTCGAAGATTTAGATACCGTTTCTCCTTGAGACTCCAGTTGTGATGTACCAAAGCCGTAAGCAGGATGTAAGGGGGTATGGGTCCCTTTCTCAGGAGGGTAGTGCTGCCCTAGTGAGGTTATAGGACCATGTTCTCCCTCAGGTAAAGGTTGTGATATACTAATGCCTTCATCGAGATGTGATTGTTGAATTGTTCCTGACTCCACTGACTTGTTTATGTCAGCAGAGTCTTTGGGAGAGGGTTTGCCCGAGTACACTGAATGTGATCTCTCAGTGCCCTCCGTTGGTGTTTGTTTTTGGGTCAGGGTGATACTGGACCCTTCAGTGGGTGTCTTTTTGGGCTGGTCTCTCTTTTGCCTTCTTTTCTCAGGCTTTGAGCCAGAGGTCTCAGTGGCGAGTGGTTTTGGTTGAACCACCTTCCTGAACCCCTGTCTCTTTTTCTTCTTCTCCTTCTTGGAAGGAGAAGGCATAGGTGAAACAGCGTCAGCACCCTGAATAACAGTCAACATATATGTTGTCAGGGTGATTTGTGTGACCTCAGTGGGGTCTCTAGAGTAGTTTGCCAGGAATGGATCCCTGTATATTTGCCCTAACGTACTCAGAGCCCAATAAGTCTTGAAGTACACAGGAGATGAACCTAGGGTAGGACATGTGTCTTTGCCTGGTCTTGCCTATGAGCTTGACTATGAGGTCCTTGAAAATTATTTCTCCAACATCTATCTTTTTACCTTCTAGGAGACTGAACACTATCATTTGTTGAGCAGTGTTCAATTGCTCCGTTGAGGATTTGTTCCCACCCAGGACCTGAATGACAAAAGTCATCAGTATCCTCCAATTGGCAGGAAACCAAGTTTTGATTATTGGGGCCTTGGCCAAAAGAGTCCCTGGGGCCACTTCAGGGTGTTGTTTGTCATGTGGCCCAAGTAAAAGCAATTCGGATTTTACTTCTAAGTCTGAGGGTTGTGGGGCAAAGGTTTCAGTGAAGTCAAGGCCTGTGGCTTTGAGAAAGTTTTTATAGTTAAGGGTTAGGGTTTTATTCCCATTCTTCACTGTAAACTTGATAGTGGAGTCCTTGGTGACATCAGGGTTGGTAACCACTGCTTTACACCAGAACTCCCTCAAGTAGTCATTGTAAATGACTGAGGGTGTCTTGGTGAATGTCGTGGAGAGAAAATAGTTTTGAAGATACTTTACCATATCCTTATAAGCAGGAAAATTTTCCGGATAGGCAAAGTTCCCCACGACATTGTTTTTGGTCATGTCTACGCTTTCCAATTGGAATTCCACATTTGGAGCGTAGGTAATAACTTTAGAAGTTGCCATTATTAAGAGAAAAGGTCTGGTTTTGAAAAAAAATTCAGGTTTTGAGAGATAAAACACACAAAAGTTTTGAGAGAGAAATTTGCAAGAGTTTGATTAGATTATGAAAGTGTGTGTATGTTTTTCTTTGTATGGGGGTATTTATAGGGAAGTTGAGAGGGGTGTAGTTTGAAAATATTGGATATCAAATGATATTAATGTGTTTATTTTGAAAACAGTTTTGAGAATACCGTTTGATATCCGCATTAAATGCCACTCTTCCCACTACCCGTCTTTTACGCAACTATCAAGGTGAACAGTTGTGTTTATCTGCAAAAGTATATTTTGCAGAGTGATGTCATCACATATAATATCAAAAGATATTATTTGTGAGTGAGAGGCATTAAATGCCAAGTGGGATTTTGATGAGTGTTGAGGGGGCCCAAGACATGGATGCCAGTTAGGCAGAGACATATATTCCTTTAATTTAATATGTCCAGTTACCAACCTAGGACATTTACTAACTAAATACTTAGAGAATTTAGTTTTGAATTGAATGTCCATGTTTATGTCTTGAGTCCCCTGAATGAATTTTCATTCAGTGTGATGATGTTTAGGGAAGGTTATTCAGTGAGTGAAATGTTTCAGGGAATCACTGAGAGATGTTGTTGTTCAGGAACCTTAGAGAGTATTTACACCAGGTTGAATAAATTTAATCAGTGACCTTGTTGTCAATATCCAACATGCCTAATTCTGCTTTTAGTCTTGTGAAAGTAGGTTCATCCAGGGGGTTTGTGAAAATATCAGCCAACTGATATTCAGTGTGGATGAAGTATAGTTCAATATCTCCATTCATGATGTGGTCTGTGATGAAGTGATATCTGGTATCAATGTGTTTGGTTCTTTGGTGAAGTACATGGTTGTTGGAGATAGCAATTGCACTTGTGTTATCACAAAAGATGGGAACCATCTTATAATGGATGTCATAGTCACTGAGTCAACTTTTCATCCAAAGTACATTTGCACAAAAACCAGCAGAAACTACATACTTAGCCTCTGCTGAAGACATGGCCACTGATTGTTGCTTCTTAGTGCTCTAAAAAACAAGCTTTCCTCCAAGGAATTGACAGGATCCTGAGGTACTTTTTCTATCCATGTTGCAGCCTGCATAGTCTGAGTGACTGAGTCAGTGTAGCCTTTGAGATCAAAGCCTGAACATCTTGGGTAGTACAAACCAAGGTTTGGAGTACCTTTCAAGTATCCGATGATTCTTTTTGCAGCAATGAGATGTGACTCTCTTGGATCAGACTGATATCTTGCACATAGGCAAACTGCAAACTGTATGTCAGGCCTTGAGGCAAGTAGATACATCAGTGACCCTATCATTCCCCTGAAAAAGGTTTGGTTTACTGGTTTACCAGTGAGATCAGGGCCAAGATTGTTTGGAGGAACCATTGGAGTCTTTACTGAAGAGCAATCAGTGAGCTCATATTTTTTCAGTAGGTTCCTTGTGTATTTCTCTTGACTGATGGAGATTCCTCTATAAGTCTGTTTGATTTGAAGTCCAAGGAAGTATGTGAGTTCTCCCATCATACTCATTTCAAACTTCTTTGTCATCAGTTTTTCAAACTGTTTGCAAAGTTTGTAATTTGTTGAGCCAAATATGATGTCATCTACATACACTTGGACTAAAATCACATCTCCCTTTGTTCTATAGATGAACAAGATATTGTCTATCTTTCCTCTGACAAACTTATTTTGGATCAGGAAGGCTGAGAGAGTCTCATACCATGCCCTAGGAGCTTATTTCAGTCCATAAAGGGCTTTGTCAAGTTTGCAGAAATAGTCAGGAAGCTCACTACTTTCAAATCCAGGAGGCTGTTGCACATAGACATCTTTCTTGAGTTTACCATTCAGGAATGCACTTTTCACATCCATTTGGTAAACTTTGAAGTTCATGTAAGTTGCATAGGCAAGGAAGATCCTGATGGCTTCTATTCTAGCAGCAAGAGCAAAGGTTTCCTCATAGTTAATGCCTTCTTGTTGATTGTACCCTTTGGCAACAAGTCTTGCTTTGTTCTTAATGACTGTGCCATTTTCATCAGTCTTGTTCTTGAAGACCCATTTCATGCCAATCACATAAACATCCTGAGGACATTTGACCAGAGTCATGACTTTGTTTCTCTCAAATTGTTCAAGCTCATCTTGCATGGCTTGAACCCAGCTTGGATGTTTCAAGTGAGTATCCTAAGAAATATCCATCATCAGCTTTGGCATCAAATTTGCCTAAGTGATCCTTGTGATTATGAATAAACACAGGACACCCAAACACATGAAAGTAGCTAATGTCAGGGATTCTTCCCTTGAATATTTCATAGGGTGTTTTGTTGTGTCTTTTGACAATAATGGACCTGTTTTGAGTGTAGCAGAGGCTGCTAGGACAATGCTGAATGGTTCAGTACCCTCAAAGCACTTCTGGACAATGCTGAATGGTTCAGTATTCTTCATTTCTGCCACTCCATTTTGTTCAGGAGTGTAAGGAGAAGAGAAGTTCTGAGAGATTCCTTTCTCATCACAGAAACACTCAAGGTCCTGATTTTTGAACTCAGTCCCATTGTCAGTCCTGATTTGTTTGACTTTGATGTCATTTTGATTTTCAATGTTCCTGACAAAGGACATGATTGTTTCAGCTGCCTGACTCTTCTTAGTGAGAAAGTAGACCCAAGTGTATCTTGAGTATTCATCTACTATGACCAGGGTGTATTTCTCATGATGGATAGACATTGGACTGACAGGTCCAAAAAGATCCATGTGAAGAAGATGAAGGCAACTTTTGATGGAAAAATTATGTTTAGTTTTGAAGGATGCCCTGTGGTGTTTTCCCTTTTCATAGGCTGAGCAGGGTTTATCTTTGGAAAACACAAGGGAGGGTAAGCCAAGAACTTTGTTTTGTTTGGCAAGGTTATTGATGTTTTTTAAGTTAAGATGAGAGAGTCTTTTATGCCATAGCCAGCTGATTGTCTCACTTGCCTTTGTGAAGAGACAAGTCCCATTTTGGGTAAGGGTTGGCATGTCTAGGACATAAACATCATCTCTCCTTGGGGCAATCAGCACAACTTCCTTATTGGCATTAAAGATAGTTCCTCTCTTATCATCAAACTAAACTATGTATTTGGCATCACATAGTTGACTAACACTGATTAGATTGTAATTCAGACCATTGGCATAAGCAATTATTGTAAAAACTATACCATTGCAGTTTACTGAACCATACCCTTCAGTAGCACATTATGAGTTATCAGTAAATACTACTTTAGGCCCTGTTTCTTCAACATATTTGTGCAGATACTGCTTCACACCAGTCATACTCCTTGAGCATCCACTATCTAGATGCCAAACAGGCTCCCTGGCATGTCTCTACACAAATAGTAAACTGTGTTAGTTTTTCTTGTGAACCCACTTTTTTGTGGGCTTGGTCTTAATGACCTTTTTGAATTGTGCAATTGAGTCATGGTCTGAGGTAGAGTGTATTGTGCTTCCACATGCTTTGCATTTGGATGTTGAAAAGGAGTCAGTAGACTATGAGGAATTAGTGGTGTTTCCTCTTCTGGCCTGAATGACCAAGTCATGTCCTCATGCATCATGGGAAGGGTCCCCAGAAATGTCACAACAAGGATACATCATACAATCATCAGGAAGATGATCATTGAATCTACAGTGTGGACATGGTTGGAAAGGCTTAGCCTTCAGTCTCTGAGTTTGCTTATATGATGAAGCATACTTGTAAGCCTGAACCTTGTAGCTAGCTTGAGCACTCATAGAGGCAAGGTGAGATTTATGATCAGAGATCCTGTGATTTTCTTGTTTGCAAATCATATAGAACAGGATTCTATAGCAATCATCAGTGGTATGATTTGTGTAATTGCATAGTTCACATCTCTGTTGTGATTTAGGTGAGGATTTTGGTTTGGAGGTGCTTGAGGAAGCTGGTGTTTGTTCCTTGACTTTGGATAAAGTAGGTTTTTCAGACGATTCTAACTTTTCACTCAGCTTCCTTACAAGTTCAGCCAATTGATCATATTTTGAGTCAGTGCTATCTATTTTTACTTCAGTAGGGACTGAAGGTGTGGAAGTTTCAGTGGGAACTGAGACTTCAGAGTTTGGGGCAGTTGTGGGACTTTTCAGGATTGTTCTCCCTAAACCTGATTTCTATTTGGGAGAGTGTGGTTGGTAAACAGATGGGGTGAGGTCTGAATTAGGTGCAGCACCCTGGAGGGCTTTCAGTGGAGGAAGTGGTGATTGAGATTCTGATTCAGACTCAGTGATGGACTCAGTTTGACTGGGTTCATCAGTGACTCCAAGCATACTTTTGATAGCTTGACCTTCAGGTTCCAAAATTTTCCCAGTATTGAAGCTAAGTAACTTGCTGTCAGGGTTGACTCTTCAACCCAGTCACTGGATTCTGGTTTCATTTCCTTTTCAAAGGGTATGCCAGCAGGCAAGAAGGCTTTTTCACTATGACTCTCACTTGAGGATTCAGTGAGTGGATCTTCTCCTCGAACTCTCTTCCTGGTACTAGGTTTGAGACTCACAGTTTCATAGAATCTAGGGTTTTTAGTTGTCCATCTTTCAATGACAGCCTTTTCTTTCTTAAGATCTTTTTGAAGAGCATCGTTTTGTTTCACAAGTTCTGAGTTTTGAATTTGAAGTGTAACACTTTCAAGTTTTGCTTGTTTTAAAGCAAGAAGTTCATCTCTACACTTGTTTAATTCAAAACTTAGTTTGTTATATTTTGAAAATAGATTTAACCTTTGCTCTTCAACATACTTAAGATCAACATTAATGTAGTTTAAGTAAGATTGCCATTCAGAATCATCATCCATAGATAGTAGGATATATTTACCTTCCTCATGGTGATGTTGACCCATTCTCCATTTATGGCATGACTTTTTCCAACAGCCAGCTTGTTGTCTTCTGAGAGTGCCATCGGTGCACTGACATGAACTTCTTCATCATCAAAGGATACAACTTCTTTATCCAATCAAAAGTTTCAGCAACAAGCCCTTTGTTTTTAGCCTGAGAAGGTTTAGGGGCTTGGGGTGGCTGAGAGTTTGAGTGAGCTGTCTCAAGAAGTGTAAGTTTGGCTTTCGCCTTTCTATACTTAGCTTCAAAGTCCTTTTGTGGAATTTTTTCAGTTTTGTTTTGAAAAGATTGACTAGACTGAAGCATTTTTGGTTGAAACTTGCTAGTTCCTGAAAAAGAACTGTTTCCAGAAAACTTGTATGAGGGTTCTGAGGTAGTTTTAGAGAAATAATCTTTTGCAAAATGACCCTTTTTGCCACATTTAAAACACTCAGTGTTTTCATTAGCTTTAGCACTTGAAAAGTTTTTGTTTCTTTTAATAAAACGTTTTGAGTTAGCAAGGAGTGCCCTTTCTTGAAATTCTAATTGTATGTCATTAAGGTACTCCTCACTGGTTCTCTCATCAGAATCTTCTTGAAAATCCTGCACAATACCATTAGAATAGAAGGCAGTAGATATGGGTGCAATAGTCAAGGCCTTTTTGGTCTCCTGAGTCTTCTTTGAATCAGGGTATCTCCTAGAGATTAAGTTGTCTTCATAGACAAACTTCTCATAGATTTCAGGGAGCTCAAGATTTTGAATGTGGTTAGAATTTCTAAGACCTTGAGAGAAGTTTAACCACTTCTCAGGAAGACTGTTGACAAAGCCAACATTGATCTCATGCTTAGACAGGGTGACACCATCATTGGTCAATTCATTTAGAAGGGTTTTGTATCTGGTGTAAGTCTGAGAGAGAGTTTCAGAGACTTTAGCCCTGAAAGTGATATACTCAAGTTTCAGGTCCATGATCCTGTTTTCTTTGGTATCTGAGGGACCCTCAAAGCTGTAAACCAAGTCAGTCCAAGTTTGTTTGGCAGTTGGACAGTTAATGACTGATTCTATTATATCATCAGGAAGACATGATATAATGATGCTTTTCAGGCGTTAGTCTTGATTGACCACCCTTCTCTCATCAGAAGTCCACTGAGCTTCAGCCTTGGGTAGACCTTCGGCAGTCATAGGAACAAAAGGAACTTCATTAATACACTTAATGTAGTAAGGTTCCATTACTGTTAAGTAGCAAAGCAAACGCTTTTTCCACTTGTTGAATTTTCCAACCTCAAGTCGAGGAGCAGTAGCATTATAGCTTCCTCCCTTTTTATCGACTAGTTGGGGTACATCACTTTCAACCATGGTAGGATCTTGATTTTAAAAATGTTTTGAACGGTTTATAAAACTTGTTTTATAAATCAAACCGCTCTGATACCACTTGTTAGTCCTCTTTACATAGTTAGAGTTAACTACAGAGTTAATCTAACTATGCACCATGCTTAAGTAATGTTATGCTATTCTTTGATGGTTATGAGAAAAACGTAAAAGTAAATAGACACGATATTTTTCAACGTTCAATTCTTATTAGAAATTAATCAAAGAATTATACCCAAGTGTTTGCGGAATAACACTTGTGATTAAATGACAAGTATGGTATGACTCCTCACTAAACTTAAGCTAAGCTTAAGTAACAACCACACTGAACCTACTGAGCTATCTCAGGGACAAGGTTGCTATTTGGAGGAGTAAAAGTAGTTTGTGAATGTCTAAGCATTAAGTGCACAAACTTGTCAACTCTTTTACTACACCTTATGTTTCCTATTTATACACAAATAGAATACAACCGTTGTGATAAAGACAAAAGGTGACCTAAGCTAGTTAGGACAAAATACTTACATATTTTGTCTCTGTTACAATAGGCTATTTTGGGTATAGGACAAGGTTACTTTCTGACGAACAGTGATGACACTATTTTGATAATAGGCCGTTCAGGGAAACTTTGACTTTGCTTGATAAGGCCTTCTTCTTATTTGTTCAAATGTTTCCCGCCTTGTCCCGCCCATTCTTCAGTCTTCAGGTCTTCAGTCTTCTATCTTCAGTCTTTAGTTGTTGAGGAGTCTTGTGGTTCAGTGAGTTATTGTCATCACTCACTGAACCCATCATCTTCTTCTATGGCTGAGGTGCCACTCACTGAGTTCCGCCTCACTGAATGGAGAGACTTTCTTTTTAGACTTGTCCTAAGCATCTTGAAGGTGACTCATTGAGCAACTGTTAACTCAGTTACTTGAATATTGTTTAAGGTTTTCTAACACTTAGGTTATTTTCTATTCAAATCCTTGTTTAAGGAAGCTTGGGTACTGAATGGACCCAATACTAGTATCTAGGGAGGTCGGGGTGATACCAAGTAGAGGGGAAATTGTGGAAGATATACAACTCATATCTGCACAAAAAATGAATAAAACTTTAACACGATGATTGTTGAGTAGAAACGTACCGGTAACCACATTCGGATCTTGCTGCTGCTCTCCATTGCCCATCACATATGCTCTCCCACGAGCGCGTTCCACTCGTTGTCCGTTGTTCTTAGGGCAATGACTCTTGTAGTGACCACGCTCTCCACATCCAAAACAAGTTACCACTGGCTGTAGGTTACTCCCAGTAGCTACAGCCCTATGCTTACAGTGCTTAGCAATATGTCCAACCTTCTGATAATTCTGACACTTAGTTGTGCATGGTCCAGTGTGATGCTGCTTACACTTATCACAGAATGGGTGACTCCCATCATACCCTCCAACTTGTGCTGGTGCAGCCACATAAGCCTTAACAGTCTCTTACCTTCTGTTCTGCTGGTGGTGCTGGTTATTATTACGGTACTGGTTGTTGTTGCTGTTGTTGTGGTGAGGGTTACTGTTGTTGTTGCGGTTGTTATGGTTGTTGTAGTTGGTGTTCCTTTTGTTGCCATCCCATTTCCTCTTGTTGTCAGTGTTGTTACTTCTCTGTACAGTACCATGTTTGATCACTTGATCCAAAAGTTGCTAAGCTACGCGAATGGTCTCGTCCAACGTCTGAGAGTTATAAGATGTCACATTCCCTTCAACACTGGGTGGTAATCCTCCAATGAACTTCTCCAGTAGTGTCTCATTATCTGGAACTATATGAGCATAGAAAACCTTCAATTCCTGTAAACGACGCACATAAGTCACGAGATCAACTCCCTTCACAGCCAAATAGTAAAACTCGGTCTTCAACCTCTTCACATCACTACGAGTACAATACTTCTTAACCATTTACTTTTAGAATTCTTCCCACGGAGTGTTGTAAGCATTTTCTAGTCCCATATTCTGAGCATAAAAATTCCATCAAGACAAAGCATGCTCCACAAGTGTACCCGTTGCATACTTCACCTTACAATCCTCAGAACAGTTACTTCGCAGAAACACGGACTTCATCTTCTCAAACCACTGAGTCAAATCAACAGCTCCTTTAGGTCCTTTAAAAGTGATAGGCTTACAATTCATAAAATCCTTATAGGTACAGAAACGATTCTCATTGGCAACATGCACTCCCGCATTTCCATCGTTCTGATTGCCATTCCCTACGCACTCCACAAGCGCTGCGGCAATGCTGTCTTCCACTAATTTTTGAATCGCAGCTG
The DNA here is from genome assembly GCA_021014915.2 of Artemisia tridentata subsp. tridentata. Taxonomy (NCBI): domain Eukaryota; kingdom Viridiplantae; phylum Streptophyta; class Magnoliopsida; order Asterales; family Asteraceae; genus Artemisia; species Artemisia tridentata. The sequence goes on along the minus strand of CP139506.1, from coordinate 347,634,249 downwards.
GTGTCATCTTCCTAGGTGGCATAATTCTATCAATCATTACAAGTGTACAACACAATAAGTATTTTACTAATGTAACAGAATCACATCACAAAATAAAAAAAATCATGATAACATCATAATATAGTACACATTCAACATCATAAATAGTACATCACCATAATACATCATAGATTCAATACTTGTTATAAGTCTTACAAGATATGCAAAACTATTACAAGTTTCTTATAAAATCTACTAACTGAGACAAATCAGTTTAGTAAGTACAAGGTAAACAACTACTACGATACTAAACTACCATAATAAAGATGATCACTAATCTCTCACTGATGGGCTCCTCCGTATGTAGCCACTACATCAACGCTATCATCAAAACGGAACCTCTCCATCCTATCCCAGTATGCCTGCCACTGCATGGCACGTATCTCAGCTCGCAACTCCTGAAGACTACGGTCGTGCTGACGCCTATCAATATCAGTGAAAACAGCTCTAAGGCCCAACTCCTCAATAGTCGTATCAATCTCAAACATCTTCTTCTCCAACGATGCCAAACGCTCCTGAGACTCTGTCACTGTCTGCTTTGTCGAACTCAATCTCTCAGCAAAACCGTACAACCCAAGATAGAAATTATCCATGGCTCCTCGATCTCTCCTGATCTGCTTCTTCAACTCCAGAACCTCTGTCTGTCGCCCACACAAACGTCGGGACAACGACATGTAGCGACCAGTATACCAACCGATATCATGACGCAAATGGCTCAGCTCGGCCCTAAGCTCTAAGGGTGTAACTCACGGTGTTGAAGAAGACTCACCAATTTCAAACGTAGGTGGTGGACCAGACGTCTCCTCGGTAGTAAGTGCATGTCCCAACGCGTCCGACATATCTGACTCATAGGTAATGTCTGACACTGCTGGTGAGGGTGGCAGAAGGAGAGCCTCCTGATCCTCCTCCTATGGGTCCATATCATCATCATCATCACCATCATCATCATCATCCATATCCTCGGGACCTACCTTATTATCCTCCATCTCCGGGTCCTCCTCGTCATCGGGGTAAGGTGCATGTTGGGTCCATCAGTACCCAAGAATACTTAAAACAAGATTCGGACACAAATTAACTAAGTGTAAATTAAACCGAGAACAATTCAAGTCACTGAGTGAACAGTCACTCAGTGAGTTATCTTCAGGATGCTTAAGGTGAATTCAAGAAGAAGGATTCACTACTCAGGAAGGCGGTACTCCCTGAGTAGGACTTAAGCCAAAGAAGAAGATGATGGTTCAGTAAGTGTTGGACAAGAACTCACTGAACCCCAGTCTCTTCAACAACATTAAGTGATTGAAGACTGAAGAACTCAACGCCTGAAAGAAAGGCGGGAAGATCTGGTAAGAGTTTTAAGATAAGATCAAATCTTATCTTGTCAGGAAGAAACTTTCCCTAAGACGGCTAAAAGTCATAGAGTGTCAGACCAACGACTCCTAAAGACTTTATAGTCCATTCCCATTGGTTCTTGGAAATGACAATTACTGTTGTAATTGTCAGACACGCTTGCTTCAACAAGTTATAGTTTTTTAATCACTTTTACTCTTTTATACTTGTGTATAAATAGGTTCAAAAGGAGAGAAGTTGAGTGTGTTTTGTACATTGAAAGCTTAGACTTTTACAAAGCAACTTCTCTCCTACAAAGAGTAACGTATCCCTGAGATAGCTCAGTGGGTCGAATTGTTACCACTCAAAGCAAAGCTTGAGTTTAGATAGGAGACACAACCATACCTTGTCTATTCAATCCCAAGTGTTTGTTCCGCAAAACACTTGGGTAATAGATTCTTTGATTCATTTCTAATAAGAATTTAAACGTTGAAAAATACTTATGTGTTTTTACTTTTACGTTTCATTAATCTGTTAGAATTAATCATAACATTGTATTAGTCATAAACACGAATAGATTAACTTTCTAGTTAACTCTAAGCGTGTGAAGGGAACAACAAGTGGTATCAGAGCCTCTGGTTTATAAAATCTTTCAAAACTAACCAAGAGTGCTCAAGGTTTTTAAAACCAAGATCCTTCTATGGCTGATATTAATGTACCCCAGCTGGTCGATAAAAAGGGTGGCAGCTATTCTGCTGTTGCACCCAGACTAGAAGCTGAAAAATTTAGCAAATGGAAAAAACATATGATTTGCTATTTAACTGGTATGGAACCTTACTACATCACCTGTATCAGGGATGGCCCATTTGTCCCTAAACTGCTGCAGGGCTAAACAAGCCTGAGGCACAATGGACCATTGATGAGATGAGGGTGGTCAATCAAGACTAGCGCCTTAAAAGCATCCTTATATCTTGTCTTCCTGACGATATAATGGAATCAGTCATAAACTGTTTAACAGCCAAGCAAACTTGGGATGACTTGGTTAATAGCTTTAAGGGCCCCTCAGATACCAAGGAAAATAGGGTCATGGACCTGAAACTTGAGTATAATACTTTCAGGGCAAAAGACTCTGAAAGTCTCTCTCAGACTTATACCAGATACAAGACTTTGATAAACGAACTATCAAATGATGGTGTAGTATTATCTAAGCATGAGACAAATGTTGGCTTTATCAACAGTCTCCTTGAGAAGTGGCTAAACTTCTCACAAGGCCTGAGGAATGCTAATCACATTCAGACCCTTGAGCTCCCTGAAATCTATGGGAAATTTGTCTATGAGGAAAACTTGATCTCAAGGAGATATCCTAACTCAAAAGCTCTTGAGTCCAAATAGGCCTTAACCTCCACACCCATATCAACTGCTTTTTATACTAATGGTGTTGTGCAGGACTTTCAAGAGGATTCTAAGGATGAAATTGATGAAAGGACTAGTGATGAGTACCTAAAAGATTTAAACTTGGAATTCCAAGAGAGGGCACTCCTTGCTAGTTGAAAACGTTTCATCAAAAGAAACCAGTCCAACTTTTCAAAAGGAAAAGCAAATGAAACCACTTAATGCTTTAATTGTGGTAAAAAGGGTCATTTTGCTAGGGACTGTTATTCTAAAACCACCTCAGAACCATCTTACAAATTTTCAGGAAATAGTTCCTCAGGAACTAGCAAGTTTCAACCTAGAATGTTTCAGTCGACCCAACAATTTTAAAACAAGGGTCAAAAAGACTTTGAAGCAAAATATAGGAAAGCCAAGGCTAAACTTGCAATTCTTGAAACTAATCCCTCTATGTCTCAGGCTGCTCAAACATCCAAGCCTGTTCAGGCAAAGAACAAGGTTTTAGTTGCTGAAGCCTATGATTGGGATGAAGAAGAGGTATCCTCAGATGAGGAAATTAGAGTGAGTGCACTGATGGCACTCTCTGAAGGTGATCAGGTGGCTGTTGGGAAAAGCCATGCAAGGAATGGAGAGTGGGTAAACATCACCATGAAGAAGGTAAACACTTTACTTTCTATGGATGATGATTCTGATTGGCAGTCTTACATGAATTATATTTGTGTAGATCTTAAATTTGTTGAGGAACAAAGGCTTAACATGTGTTCAAAATATAACAACATAGTGTCAGAATAGAATAAATGTAGAGATGAATTGCTTGTACTAAAGCAAGCCAAATTAGAAACAATAACTCTACAAATTCAGAACACTGAAATTTTGAAACAAAACCAAGCCCTACAAACTGAACTTAACAAAGAAAAAGCTGTCATCCAAGACTGGACCAAAAAGAACCCCAAGGTCTTTGATACTGTGGGTTTAATCCCTAGGAAAACTATAGGAATTGACCATCACATGGTTAACCCCTATGTAAGTCCCAGTGAACTGACCTTTGTTCCAGCTGGCATATCTTTTGAGCAAGAAATGATTCCCAAGTCAAATGACTGGATTGTCAGGGACAACCCAGTCAGTAAGTTACCAAACTTTGTGACTGGAAAGATCTTGCTTCCTGAAAGTCAGGCTTTGAAAAATATGCTTGGACTTACTGAACAACTCAGTAAGCTTGAACTCACTGAACAACTCAGTAATACTGAGTCAGTGAATGAGTCTGAATCAGAATCATATCCACCACTTCCTCCACTGAATACCCTTCAGGGTGCTGCACCAAACTCAGGCCTCCCACTAATGGTCTTCTCACCACACTCTCCAAAGGAGAGATCAGGAATGGGAACAACCATCCTGAAGAGACCAACCCTTGAAGTCTCAGTAAATACTGATGACTCATCAACTTCAGTCCCTTCTGAAGTAACAACCCAAAGCCCTGATTCAAAATTTGATCAGTTGGCTGAAATGGTCAGGAAGCTGGGAGAGAAGATTGCATCTTCTGAGAAACCTTCTCAATCCAAGAAGGAACAAAAACCAGCTTCCTCAAAGACCAAACCCAAACCCACAAAACCCCTGAAAAGATGTGAACTGTGTAACTATACCAATCATATCACTGATGATTTCTATAGAATTCTTTATTGCATGATTTGCAAAAAAGATAATCACAGGACCTCTGATCATAAAACACATTCAGTCACATCAAACATGGCAAGTCTTAAAACTCAGTCTTTAAACTATCCTTCTGATTCTAAACAGAAACAGAAACAAAAGGCAAAGCCTTTTGCAACTTGCCCTTACTGTGGGTTCAATGACCACCATCCTAAGGATTGTCAAATTGACAATTGTTGTGAAAATAGTGGAAGTTCCACTCATAACACCTCAGGACGTGGTAAGGCCATTCAGGCCAGTAGAGGTATGACAAAGTCAGCCTCTCAGTCCACTGAGTCTACATCAGCAATAAAATGCATAATATGTGGTAGCTCAGTCCACTCCACCACTGACCATAAATCACTTGAAAATGTTAATAAGACCCTCAAAGCTAAGCCCTCCAAGAAGTGGAGTCCTAGAAAGAACTGACCCAGTTTACCATTTGTGCAGAAACATGCCAGGGATCCTGTTTGGCATCTTGATAGTGGATGTTCAAGGAGCATGACTGGTGTGAAGGAGTATCGGCACAAGTATGTGGATGAATCAGGACCCAAAGTGATATTTGCTGATAAATCATCATGCCTCACTAAAGGTTATGGTTCAGTAAACTGCAATGGTATAGTCTTTACTAGGATAGCTTATGTAAATGGTCTAAAATACAATTTGATAAGTGTCAGTCAACTATGTGATGTGAAATACATAGTTCAGTTTGATGATAAACAAGGAATCATCTTCAATGCTAATAAGGAAGTTGTCCTTATTGCACCAAGAAGACATGATGTTTAAGTGTTAGACATGTCCAGTCTGACTCAGAATGGAACTTGTCTCTTTACCAAGTCCACTGATACTCTCAACTGGCTTTGGCATAAGAGACTCTCCCACCTGAACTTCAAAAACATAAACAACCTTGTAAAACAAAACAAGGTCCTTGGCTTACCATCTCTTGTGTTTTCAAAGGACAAACCATGCTCAGCTTGTGAAAAAGGTAAACATCACAAAGCATCCTTTAAAACCAAAACCAACTTTTCCATCAGGAACTGCCTTCATCTTTTCCATATGGATCTATTTGGACCAATTAATCCTAGATCCATTAACCATGAGAAGTATACTCTGGTCATTGTGGATGAATACTCAAGATACACTTGGGTATACTTCCTGACCAAAAAGAGTCAGGCAGTTGAAACAATTATGTCCTTTGTCAGGAACATTGAAAATCTGAATGACATCAAAGTCAAACAGATTAGGACTGACAATGGAACAGAGTTCAAAAATTATGAACTTGAATGTTTCTGTGATGAGAAAGGCATTTCACAAAAAATTTCCTCACCTTACACACCTGAACAAAATGGGGTGGCTGAAAGGAAAAATAGAACACTCATTGAAGCAGCTAGGACAATGCTAAATGGATCAGTCCTTTCCAAACACTTTTGGACTGAAGCAGTAAAGACTGCCTGTTACACACAAAACAGATCCATCATTGTCAAGATACATAGCAAAACTCCTTATGAGTTATTCAAGGGAAGAATCCCTGACATCAGCTACTTCCATGTCTTTGGGTGTCCTGTGTTTATTCATAATAACCAGGATCACTTAGGAAAATTTGATGCCAAAGCTGATGATGGATACTTCCTAGGATACTCCCTTGTCTCAAAGGCCTTCAGGGTGTTCAACACTAGGAGACAGCATGCTGAGGAAACATTTCATGTTACCTTTGATGAGAGCACTGATGCAATCAGTATCTCTAACAACTCAGTGGAAGAGATAGGTATTGATGAATCATCAAGATACCCTCCTGATGAACATCATACTGATAATGGTCCTTCCACTCAGTACCATGCAAATGCTGAGATCTCCTATTACATCATTCCCCACAACCTTCCTTACCCAACCATCACTGAGTTTATTGAAGCACAAAATACTGATGAATTCATTCAGTCAGTACAAAGTGCTCAGGTACTAAACAGTCTCAGTGATGAGTCAACCCACTCAGACACTCAAGATGCTAAAGAACATCATGTGTCTGATCCTGATCCTACCCATCAGGCCTCTACAAGTTCTAATCAGTTTCCAAGACCTCAGGACCGTTGGACTAGGTCTCAGGATATAGAACTTGTCAATATAATTGGTGAGCCTACTGAAGGCATGCTCACAAGAAGCATAACTGCTGAACTGAGAGCAGCCTCAGCCAATGAATGCCTATTTGTGGACTTCATTTCCAAAATTGAACCCAAAAGTGTTAAGGAAGCACTAAAACATCCAAGTTGGGTTCAAGCCATGAATGATGAACTGGAATAATTTGACAGAAACAAGGTAATGACCTTGGTCAAATGTCCTGAAGATGTTTCAGTCATTGGCATGAAATGGGTATTTAAAAACAAATCTGATGAAAATGGCATAGTCATTAAACATAAAGCCAGACTTGTAGCCAAAGGCTATAATCAACAAGAAGGCATTGACTATGAAGAAACATTTGCACCAGTAGCAAGGATGGAAGCCATCAGGATCTTCCTTGCTTTTGCTACATACATGAACTTCAAGGTGTACCAAATGGATGTTAAAAGTGCATTCTTAAATGGCTCACTGAAAGAAGAAGTTTATGTTCAGCAACCTCCTGGATTTGAAAGCCATGAGTTTCCTGATCATGTCTGCAAGCTTAAAAAAGCCCTTTATGGACTGAAACAAGCTCCCAGGGCATGGTATGAGACTCTTTCAGCGTTCCTGATCCAAAACAAATTTGTCATAGGCAAGATAGACAACACATTGTTTATCTACAAGACAAATAATGATGTCATACTTGTACAAGTGTATGTTGATGACATCATCTTTGGCTCAACAAATTATAAACTTTGCAAACAGTTTGAAAAACTAATGGCAAAGAAATTTGAAATCAGCATGATGAGAGAACTGACTTACTTCCTTGGTCTACAAATCAAGCAGACTAATAAAGGAACATCTATCAATCAAGAGAAGTATGTCAAAAGCCTACTGAAGAAGTATGAGCTCAGTGACTGTGCCTCAGTCAAGACTCCCATGGTACCCCCAAACAACCTTGGTCCTGATCTTACTGGAAAACCAGTGAATCAAACTCTTTTTAGAGGAATGATAGGATCACTGATGTATTTACTTGCATCAAGGCCTGATATCCAATTCTCAGTCTGCTTATGTGCCAGATATCAATCTGACCCAAGAGAAACTCATATCACTGCTGTGAAAAGGATATTCAGGTACCTGAAAGGTACTCCAAACCTTGGATTATATTATCCAAAATGTTCAGGCCTTGATCTTAAAGGATACTCAGATTCTGACTATGCTGGATGCAACATGGACACTTGGTGGAAAACTAGTCTGTTGGAGTGCTAAGAAGCAACAATCAGTTGCCATGTCCTCAGCTGAAGCTGAATATGTTGCAGCAGCAAGTTGTTGTGCAAATGTACTCTGGATGAAAAGTCAACTCAGTGACTATGGAATTCAGTACAAGATGGTTCCCATCTTTTGTGATAACACAAGTGCAATTGCCATCTCAAATAACCCTGTTCTTCATCAGAGAACAAAACACATTGATATTAGATATCATTTCATCAGGGACCATGTCATGAATGGTGACATAGAATTACACTTCATTCCTACTGAATATCAGCTAGCTGATATATTCACCAAGCCATTGGATGAACCAACTTTCACCAGACTGAAAGCTAAACTAGGAATGTTGGATATTGAGAATCAGTCCACTGATTGACTCCATCCAAATATGTGTAAATTCTGAATCCCTGACTCAATGTGTTCTTCAGTGAGAAAGGTCACTGAACTTCAGGAACTAAACCCAAGTTCCTGAACCCTTAATCCTCAAGAATTAAACCCAAGTTCCTGAATTCTTGGTCCTCAGGAACTAAACCCAAGTTCCTGAACCCTTGAACCTCAGGAATTAGACCCAAATTCCTGATCACTAGAACCATCAGTGACTAAACCCAAGTCCTGACAATCAGGTTCACTGAATGAAAAGTCATTCAGGGTCCTCAAGAGACATTAAATACTGACTTAAATGCTCTAAGTATCTAGTTAGTAAATGTCCGAGGTTGGTAACTGAACTCATATTTAATTTAAGAATATTTGTTCTTTTTGCCTTTCTGGCTTCCACCTCTGGGCCCTCACATTCCCACTTGGCATTAAATGCCTCTCCAATCACATTACAGATATGTGATGACTCATCTCTGCAAATTACACTTTTGCAGAACTGCTCAACTGTTCACCTTGACCGTTGCACCAAACCAGGGAAAAGTGGAGTGTTGGCATTAAATGCGGATCCCAAAACATTTTATTCAAAACAGTTTCCAAAAATTCTTTTTGAATAAATAAAATCCGCTTAATGTCTAAAATACCCTCCACTTCACTTCCCTATAAATACCCCAACCAAAATAACAACACACACGTCTATTAGAAATTTTAAGCAAATTCTGCCCATTTTTTTCTCAAAACTAATAGTGTGTGTGTTCTTAGCTTTAAGAAATCCCAGCCATCTTTGTTACCCAGACTTACCAACAAATATGGCTTCTTCTAAAGCTGTGACATACGCCCCTAATGTGGATTTCACATTGGAGGGTGTAGACCTCACCAAGAACAATGTGGTGGGAAACTTTTCCTATCTACAAAAGTTCCATGCTTACAAGAACGTAATGAAATATCTTCAAAACTGT